>JAOXYD010229377.1:0-18117 GCA_028565735.1 Pinacopodium congolense
ACAATCCCCGATTACTGAACTGTGTCACAGTAACTCAACTGTGTCACAGTAACTCAACTGACTATTAGTCCCACTCATAGCTTTAAATCTTATATACATATATATATATTTTCCTTTTCTTTTTATTCTGTTTTTTATATAATGTATATACATACATAAGTAGAGATATCAGAGGAGTGGTCATGCTTACTTATTTAACTAATTAACTAATTATTGTTATTATTATTATTTTCTTCTTTTTTTTTCTTTTTGAGGTAAAATCTCATTCTTTTTCTTTTTTCTTTTAATGATAAAAGTGCCTTAAAAGAAGTTACAAAATTACTCAAGAAGTTGCATTTTATATGTGGAATATCATTCTAATAATTAGGTATCTACCTTCCAAATTATAAAATCATTTAAAGGCATTGAATCATTAATGGTAAAAATTAATCATATAACATTTCAATTGTCAAAATAATTGAATTCAAATGAAAGCATGAACAATAAGAAGATCAAAATCAAAATTGTTTTCTACAATTTATAGAATATGATGAAAGTGATAATTAATCAAATTACTATGAAACAAACAACACTCAAGTGAATAATCAGATCACTCTGATTGTATCCCTCCCCCATAGTTAAATGAAACATTGTCCTCAATGTTTAAAATAGAAAGTGAAAAGCATAATGTAGGAGAGAAGGGAAAGAAATACATCTGTTTGATACAGACTTGAAGATCCGTTGGTGTAATCGAATGGACGTATAGGAACTGAAATCAACAAAAAAATAACACAGAAAAATAGCTAAACGATGCTCCACTCATATAAATATGGAAGTTAAATATATCAGTGAGCCAAAATATACCAAAAGTAGTCAACAGATCTAATAGAAAAACAACATAAACCTACATTATGAAAGGGAAACCTACATTACTAAATTGAAACTGAAACAACAAAGTGAATAACCGAAGGAACTAAGTAGGAGGATCATCAGTATCCCTTGAACGATGATACCCCTCTAGGCTTCATACTTACGTAGATAATCATCCACCTGATGTTGAAGGCTATTATCAAGATTAGACTTTTCTTGACTAATTAGATTAGAAGGAGGTTCAACTTGAGGATCAACATATGACTTTTGGTAGTCATAAATGGGGTAAGTTTCCTTAGATGGTTCTTAAGGATACACTCCCTACCTAGTATAATTTGACTAGGATCAAAGGCATAAGAGGGTATTAATTGAAAATTTGTAGAAGCATGAAAGGAACTATCACAATAATCACAAGCCATATGACATTGAAACATACCACTACCAAATTGAGTTTCTAAACTTTCCAATTGCTTGTTACAGTCTACCAATAAAGCTTGAAAAACTGAAGTTTCATTAATGGCATGAGCTCTAAATGGTTTCCTACAAGAAGACTCAAAACGATGTTGAAATTTTATTTGATGCCATGTCCTCAATCAATTTGTATGCTTCACTTGGGGTTTTGCTCATCAAAATACTTCCAGAAGCAACATATATGAGACTACGAGGGGATGGTATAAGTCCTTAGTAGAAAATATTGGTTAATCATAAGTGCGCTAGTCTTAGATTAGGATGATTTATGACTAAACTTCCTAAACTTTAAGCCTATTACCTAAGTCTGAAGTATAACAAAACTTCAGGATAGGACCAATAGAGATAAGCCAGTGTCTTAAGCATAGCGCTTCCTTGATTTAGTGAAGACCCTAGATTAAGCATCATTGATCCATTAATTAAATCATCTACCACCAAAGCTTAACTGAATAATTTAGGAAAAGCAATTTGTAACTCTGTTACAATTTATTGGAATTTTTATTAACTTTTTATATTAGCTTTTCGTTATTTATTTTCTTAAATCATAAAGCTAAGTGTTCTCTAGAAAATTACAATCCTATTGACCTAGTACTTATATTATATAAACTTCCTCGTGGGATCGATACTCGGAATATATACTCCACTTTATTACTTGATTCGATCGGTATGCTTACCGAAAAATTGGTCTCAAATTGATTATTAAATTGTGCATTGAAAGATAGATTAATTTGAGCTAATTTTGTATGTGACCAACCGCAATCAAGTTTTTTATGTCATTGGTAGGGAAGTGAATTGTAATATTAATGATATATCGGTATCAATTACTTTAGAGTTTGATTTGTTGTTTGTATTGTTTTCTTTATTTTGTTATGTGTTCGTTTGATATTTTGATTATCAGTTTATTTTATTTGCTTTATTGTCATCTTTGTTTGTGAGTTGGGGAATCTTTTGGTAACTTAATTGAATTATCAAGAAGATGTTGAGGCAAAATTATCATTGTCTTGATAGCTAATGGTATGAACCTGAAGTTAGAATTAATTAGGGCGATGTTTGGACAAGCCAATTTACACATTTTGAAACCTATACCCCTGAATATGAGAAATACCCTAATTACTCTTGGCTTAATACTTCTTGTTTTAAACAACTTTCACATTTTCCTAGTCAACAATATCCTGAGAGTATAGATGAGTGTATCTCTAGTTGGATGGATCATCCTGATTATTCTTGGCTTAATAAGGCTGCATTCATTTCACATTTAGAAAATCCTTCTCAACTTGAGCATGATCAAAGAGCTATGGATAAAATTTTTAAATCAATTAGGGAAATTGATCATGTAGAGTCAATTGAGATAACAAGTGAGAGTGGTGAGTCCACATCAGATTTAAGTGAATTAATTTTCGAAACTGTTGAATGTGAGCATCGATTCCGGGTCATTGAAAATAAGATTGATGATGAGTATAAGGTAGCATATGAGAGCATAGATTTCATAGGTATTTAAGCTTTTGATTCACGAGTGAGAGTTAAATACCTAGACTTTTTTTTCCAAAATACTTTGAAAAATGTGAGACTTGTAAAGTCAGGACCTTTCTGATTAGTATAGGAACCCTTTCAAAATTGGTTTGTCATTATACTAAGGATGAGGATGAGAAGTTAGGTGTTAGATCAAAGCTTAGGTTAAAATTTTCCTAACACTAAGGTTCAACTAAAAGATCTTAAAGAAGAGCTAGTTAGGAGGCAAACCAACCATATAAGTAGTATTTCATGTGCTTTCAATAAAATAGTGTGCTTTTAGCATACTAGTGGTGTGTTTCTTTTAGTATGTTTTAGTGTGTTTATTTTTAGTTTTGTGTGTTTTCCTCTGTATCTTGTGCTTTGATATTTTGTCTTTGCTTTTCAGATGAATGTAATTCACAACAACAAAGAGTTTTCATGATCACATATTTGTCTAGGTGTATTTGTTTCCTTTGTCTCGCATTTTATGCTTACTTTGTTGAATTTATGAACATTGGGGATAATGTTCAATATAAGTGTGGGGAATGAATATATGTCTTGAGCACACTTAGTATTTATTATCTAATAGCATATCAATTTATCGATTTTCTTTTACTACTCTATAATTTATGGAAAATAATTTTCGATTTTGATGCTCATTATTGTCCTTGTTTTCTTTTGAATTTACTTATTTTGACAATTTTAAATGTTATATGATTAATTTTGACTATTAATGACTAAATACTTTTAGCTCATTTCATAATTTTGATAACAGATACCTAATGAATAGAATGATATTCCACATATAAAATGCAACTTCCTGAGTAATTTTGTTACCTCTTTTAAAACACTTTATCAATAAAATAAATAAATAACTTAGTTAATTAAATAAGTGAGCAAAATTCACTCCCCTGATTTCGAATCTTATACATATATGTATATAAAAAAGGGGAAAAGAAAGAAAAATAAAAAATAAAAAAACAAGCAATATATATATGTGTATAAGGTTAAATTTATAAGTGGTGTTAATTGTTAGTTGATTCGATGTAACTAAATTGAGTAAGTAAGAGTTATTCACAACAAAATGTTCACCTTCGCATAAAAAGATTGAGTTACTTGTCAACCAAGTTGCTCACATATTTAATTAATTAGTTAACTAAATAAATTATTAAATAAATAATGTGAAAGTGTTTAGAAAGTTGATGCATTAAACTCATTATATTTTCCTTTTACATGTGGAATTAATTTTTATAATTTAATTTGAAGATTGAAAAAGAATGAAATGACTTAAATGCATTTTCAAATTGATATAATTAATTGATTATATAACATTTTGATAAGTCATTATTTTTGAAAGATAAAGAAGACATTTTCAATAATTATGTTGTTAATCTTGGATTCATTTTCCTATCATTATACACTAGTTTGAGAAAGTTGAATGATTGGTTTGCTTGAGGACAAGCAAAAACTTAAGTATGGGGTAGTTGTTAGGGGTTAAATTTATAGTATTTTTGGATGTTATTTGATGTTAATATAACCCTATTTTAGTGTTTAAATGTTCAATTTATGTGTTATTATGTTAACTTTGTAGGATGGAGCTCAAAGATGGAGATTGGAGTAAAAAGATAGAAGTCTTGTCAAAAGTCAAACTAAAAGTCAACCCACAACGACACCCTTATAGGGTTACGTTAATGGATGAACAGGGTGTCATTATAGGATGGCAGGGTGCTGTTGAAGGATGGCAGCAACAATTTTTGACTTACATCTTCAACATTTGCAATTTGTCTTCTTCTTCCACTTACAGCTATAAATAGAGGGCCTCTCCAGACATTTTAGCATAATATTTAGGATCAAAACACGTTTTCTTTCTTTAGTTTTCAAATCAAAATAGTTTTAGGTTGTTTTTATTTTCAATCTTTTTTAATTTGAATTTTCCAGGTTGTCTATGAGTTCTAACAGCTATAATCACGTAGTTTAGAGTTAGATAATCATCTAGGGATGTGATTTAGTTCATTTTAAACTCTTAATCTCATGTATTATTGTTGTTATTTTAAATTAACCAATTATTGTAACTTAAGTTACATTTATTATATTCTTTGTTTAATTTATATGCTTAATGCTAATGTTTAGTTTAATTGAGTTGTTAAATGTGTTTATGGATGATTTTTTGTGGTAATTGATTATTAATGCATGATTAGTGAGTTAATATTTGTTTATTGAATGCCTAATGCTTGTTCTGAATTGATCACTTAGGATATTGTCATCAAATAATCTAGGATTCGACAGTCTCTACCTACGTTATTAGAAAAAATCAATAAACAACGTAGTTTAAATCAGTAAAATAACTAAAGACTTGGTTAATCACGAGGGTGCTAGTCTTAAATTAGGGACATTTAGGATTACACTTCCTAAGTTTTAAGCCTATTACCTAAGTCTGAAGCATAACCAAACTTCAGGATAGGACCAATAAAGATAAGTTAGTGACTTAACCATAACTTTGCCTTTATTTAGTGAAGACCCTAGATTAAGCATCACTAACCTCTAAATCAATTAAATTATCAACCACCAAAGCTTAACTGAATAATTTAGGAAAAGCAATATGTATCTCTCTTAAAATTGATTTTAATTTTTCTAGGCTTTTAAAATTAACTTTTAATTATTTATTTTGTTAAATCATAAAGCTGAGTGTTTTCTAGATAATTTTAATATGATTGACCTAGTACTTAAATCATATAAACTTCCTCGCGATATTAATACTCGGAGTCTTAAATATACTCTGCTTTAGTACTTAATTCAACCAGTATGCTAGCCGAATAGTTGGTCTCGAATTAATTGTTAAATTGTACTTGGAAAGATAGATTAGTTTGAGTAAATTTTCTCTGTGGCCAACCACAATTAATTATTTAGTAGCTTTTTTCGCCAATTTTTACATTATTTATGACCTACATATAAGGATGTTGATTATATTCAATAAACTTAAGGATGAAGTATACCAATTAGAAAAAGAAGGTCATGGCTCATAATATCATTAAATTGAATCCTAAATTGTGGAACATACACTTAGGCCATCCTTCTCTTTGTAAACAAAAATTAATACTAACAATTTCTTTACCCAAGTACTTTGACCATGTATATGATGTTTGTCATAAGGCAAAACAAACTAGATTACTCTTTATAAATAGTAATTGAGAAAGTGACACACCTTTTACACTTATTCAACTTAAGCTTTGGGATGCATATTCTATCCCTTCTCTCAGTATTGCTCATTTCTTTTAGTTATTATGGATGATTACTTCGTTGCATATAGGTTTTTATTTTAAGAATAATTTTGAAGCTTATGATTCTCTAACCATGTTTTGTCATTATATAAAAACTAAGTTTAAATATCGAATATAGGTAGTGCATAATGACAATGAGAAGGAATTTATCTAAAGGTCTATAAGGGCATTTTTTTGTTAGTTAGGCAATTAACTACTAAAGCTCTCCTAATGATACCCCATAATAAAATGGGATAATGGAAAGAAAATATTGACATATCCTTAAGGGGGAAATGACTATATATTTTCAACCCATTACCTGTGAACTTTTAAGGAGAATGTGTCCCAATTGTAACCCATCTTATCAACTTATTACTAACTCCATTCCTTAATGAAAAGAGTTCATTTGAGATAATTTTACACAAAAAAAAGATATGATTATCATTAATTAAAAGTGTTTAAGTCCTTTTATTATCTTTATAATCATGATAAATGATGTGATAAATTCTCTACCTGAGTCCATCAATGTATTTTCCTTGGTTACCCTTATAGATAATAGGGCTACAAGGCATTAGATTTAAAAAAAACAAAAGTTATTTGTGCCAAGGGATGTCATATTTTATAAGTTAACATATTCTTTATAATCAAACATTAAAACTGATCACTTTAGATACTCTGTCACCCTTTGATGATCCACATGACAACTTACCTGTTAATTTCATACAAGCTCCTCTAATTCCATTCGTAAATAGACTAGACCATGAAACCAGAAGGATAAAATGAATCTATAACATAACTAAATCTTGGCGCCCCTACTATCTTCTTACCTCGACCACAACGATCATGACATATTTCCATAAAACTCTTCAATTTCAACTATGAACTATTACCCTACTAAGTGCCATCTCAAGAACCTCCTCTATCAATGAACTCAAATATTGCTTGTCCACTCTCATAAACATTTTCTTATTCCTATATTATTAAAAACCTTAAAGCTTTTTTTATCCTTTATCTCTTCAATAGATGGACCAAAGTTCTTTCATCAAGTTGATAAAGACTCATATTAGATAGAAGCTAGATAACAAGAAATTCATATATTGGAAACCAATTAAACTTAAACTCTAGAACCTCTACTACCAAATAAACATGCAACTAATTCCAAGTGGGTTTATAAAATTACATATAAGTATGACGGTACTATTGAGTGTTTTAAGGCGCTTTTGGCTACTAAAGGTTTTACGCAAGTTAAAGGCCTCAATTATCATGATACCTTTACTTCAATTGCAAATTTTAAAACTCTATCCTGTCTATTAGTTGTAGTTGTAGTATAACACTAGGAGTTGCATCAGTTGGACATCAATAAGGTTAAATTAGGAGAGAATTGAGTTTTTTGACTTCAAAAATCTCTTTATGCTTTCAATAAAGCTTCCAGAAATTGGTTTGAAATATTTCTAGCTCCTTTCAAGCTTTCAATTTGATGTATTGCTAATTGCTCCCTCTTTACCTATATTCATGGAACTTTTTTATTGTTTTATTGGTTTATGTTGATGATATTATTCTATTAGGTAATACTCCTCTCACTGTCAATCATTTAAAGCATTATTTTGATTTAGCTTTTTGCATTAAAGATCTTAAGCATTTAAAATATTTTCTTAGCATTAAGGTAGCTCAAATTAAGAAGGGGGTTGTTCTTAACCATTGTAAATATACTCTTAATGTTCTTTTTAAAAAAAAGTCAACTTAATGCATAGCTAGTTAGTTTTCTTATGAAGCAATGCCAAAACTTAACAATAGGGGTGGGTGAATTAGTAAAAGATGCAAGTCAATATCGTCGTCTTGTTGACCTTGCACTTTATTTAACTATAACTCTACATGATATTTGTTATCTAGTACAAGTATTAAGTCAATTTATGCAAGATCCCTGTATTCCCCATCTAAAAGTAGCATACAGAATATTACGATTGCTTATGACAACCTTTTGTCAAGGTATCTTCTTTTCCTTTACTAGTCCTCTATAACTAATTACTTATTATGAGTTAAATTGGATGAGGTATCCCACCACCAAGCATTCAACTGTTAGATGTGCTATGTTTCTTGGTGATAGTCTAATATCTTAGAAGTTTAAAATGTGAACTATAGTTTCATGTTCCTCAACTAAAGCTAAATATAGGGCCATAACTAATGCTACTAATGAATTACAATGACTTCACTCTTTGTTTACAAGATTGAAATTCTTATTTATGCCTCTCATGTCTCTTTTTTTTTTTTACAATTAAGTTATCATGCACATTGCTACTAATTCAACTTTTCACTTAAGTACCAAACACATTGAGATTGAAATCCAATTTATTCATGATTGTCATCAACAATGAGTTTCATACATCTCATATCAATTCAAATGATCAACTTATCAATCTCTTTCTAAACCACTTAGGAATGCTTAATTCCATCATTTACTTTACAAGTTGGGCATTTGCAATCTCCAATGAAGATCCAGAAGATAATTGGGAAAAGAAAATATTATGATTTCTAATTCTGGAGATATCTTCTCCTAAATTTTTGGATTTACTACAACATATATCTATTATAATATATGTTCTTTATTCCTTGTAATCCTTTTTGTTCTATGTAATTATCATAACATATATATAGGGACAATTTATTTTCTTAAGTTCTTGATTTATGTGATTAAAAAATATATAAATATGTATATAGTTATTAAGAAATATTCTTAATATGTTTTTTCTTGACATGAAAATTTCACATATTTTAACTTCTCCCCACAGGTGCTCTTTTTTTGCTTTCTACTCAATATTATGGAGATATGCTAAATTTGGTTTGCTTCGGGATTATGGAAATGTCAACAAGGTTATGAGCCACAAGGATAATAGCTCTTTTAGGATTAAGATTAACAAGGGTTGAAAGAGCTATTGAAAACTAAAAAAATAGTACTTGCTACTCTTAGTACCACCAAATTATTTGATTCTTGTATGATTGATGGAGATGGAGTCCTTACACCACCAATTTCTAGTTTGTATTCCTACTAATATTCAAGACTTCTATTCTTTCACTTCTTTTCTTTGTTTGTTGAGTTTCTTACACCTTTACCTATACCTATCTTGACATCATTGGGTCTTCAAAGATCACTTACATAAATGAAATGTAGGAACTAGTTTTAAGATTGATTAATGATTACAATAACTTAAACACTTTCCGTCAACATTACTCGATGAACTTTTATTTTGTTCCCTTTGTATTCATCTTTTACAAAAATATAGAACTCAATATTGCATACTTTAGAAAAATGTAACTACAATTCCTTACATAATTGATCTTCCTTTCTTTTTCTTACTTTCTATTAATTGTCGAGAATAATATTTACAGGTACCATACTTAATTTTTCAATATGTCTACGGTTGGTTTCTATTTCAAAAAACAACAAATTTAATGAATCCATATACATAGCACGCCTGATGATCAATTTGTCAACACATTTTAACGTATATATAGATCTTTCCTAGAAATCTGTGGTAAACTTAAAAAGGTTAGGAAACTAATAAACTTTTAGATCTTTTTGTTTCTATATATGTATATTCTTATTCCCAATATTACTTTTAAGAGTTTACTTTCTATCTTTGGCATGTGAACCTTTAAAAATTATCAATTTAAATCAAATCATCCAAGATATATTCAAGTTACTAGAAAATAAATGGCAAATTATGGCTTCTTCCTCTCTTTCTCTATCCTCATGATTTTTCAATAAAGGTAAAGTACATAATAGAGTCAACAATCTTGACACATATTTTTAGATTAGAAAAGCCAAATTTCAATGACATGAATAAAGGACATGTAGATATAGTAAGAATAAGAGCTAACCGAAGATTTTAGAACATATAAAAGCTAAGGACATGCTTAGTTCTATTTTCATTTTAGGTTTTTGTTTCTTGTTTGTTTAAATAAAAATCACAAAACGGATAGAAACTAAAAAATTAACACACTAATACAACATAGAAACTGGAAAAAAGCACGAAAATATTAAAAAAACACAAAACTAATACAAATACACAAAAATCACAACCAACAACCCAACTAAACATACTTTAAATTTTTTCTTATCTGATTTTCAAATGCATATAAAGAATACTTATCTGGAGGGAAGTCTTATCTCACCAGTAGTTTTTTTGTCTCCTGTTTCTTCTAGCATGGGTTACAAGCAGAGTATTATATAACTTCTATTGGTTTTTTTAGTTTGCACATCTTTTTCACTATTAAAACATGGATTTTTTTTAGCCTAATTACTTTTGTTGCATCCATGGAAATCATGTAGGTGTTTGTAAATTGTGTCTAAAACTATAAGACATATTTTTATTACGTCTTTTACTGTGATGATTCTTGAGATCTTGTGCATTGGTCTCTCATAAATCTTTTTTTTAATTGTGACTTAACATTTGATTCAACCTACTATGCTATCTACCAATTAACTACACAAGGAAAGTTATCCATCTTTATCTTCTTCTTAACTCCTAGGCTCGAGATATTTTTAGTTACCATTATATGTTGTTTGATTTTATTTTATTAAGCATCATGATGGAGCTTATTATACTGATTCCAAATATTTATTTCTTTTAGTCTATATAAATCTGAATTGACCAAGATGATAGATGTTTTGATAGGGGTAATAAAACTTAATTATAAGGGTTAATTTGGATCTAATTTTTTATTTTTGTGATTATTCTATCAAATATATTGTTATTTGAATGTTAGATGCTTTAAGGAAAAATATTCTCTCTTTTTCTTGATGGCATTTCGAAATACGTTACATTTTATCTTCCATTCAGTGGATCTAGTTTTCTCGTGCACCTAATAGTAGAAGATGTTGAGATTGCAACTCAAAGTAACCCAGTGAGCTAGATTATCGATTTTGATTTTCGCACTTCTACTCTACGTTTTCTCTAAGTCATTTAGTAATATAATTAAATTATGGGATATACTGGATTTATTTTAATAATATTACTCTGATGTAGTAAATCATTGTGCATCTCTTGATTAGTATGTGCTGTTATTATGTCTAGTTATGCACAACTTCCTCGATATGGATTGAATTTCATTAAAAAAACCCTTATGATTTCATAATTAATCAAATAGGTGCTTTTATCAATTTTATTTTATAGTTAGACTACAAATGTAGTTAAATTATATATAGAATTGTTTATACCCATTTCTAGTTTTATGTTATACTATTCACGTAACTTTTATTTCTAAAAACTTCAATGCATAAGTAAGGTTTTTATTCACCTAAGTAGATTTTTATTCACATAGGTACTAAGTAAGTTTTAAGTTTGATAGTTTATTTCATTTTTTTAATTCATGCCTTAACTACTTTAACCAAAATTTTAACATGAGGATAGCATGGCATATCCTAGAGCTCTTGGTCATATATTTGTTGTTTGTTGTCATTGGTCGCTTCAGCTATAGGAAGCTAAACAACAATAACAGCAAGATTCTCCATAATAAACCACTACTTCGCACTTGGTTGTTTCCTTAGAGTCAAAAATTATAAATACATCAGATAAATAACATGGACAAGTTTATATTCCAAAATTCAAGTTGTTACTATTGTTGCTCAGCATGTATATAACTATTAGTTTTTCTGACAACCTAAGAATGGCAAAAGTAGCCCCATGTAAAATTAGTACATATCCTTTTTGTTTCTTCCTATTTCTAGATATTCCATTTATCCTATAGCATTTTTGACAAATAAATTTTTTTTATTGAAATAACATGGAAAATTAGTTGGATATTTCCAAGTTCAAAGGTGCAATATAAGGCTTCAAACCTAAAAACCAAGGTTGAGACAATTAACTTTCAATAAATCCTATACAAGAGTACTAAAACTAATAACTTGCATTTCTTTTGGTCACCTACACCCAAGATATAACATCTAGCTTTATTGATTACATAAAACACTATATATAGCTATTGACCATAAAACTATAGACAAACCTTCCTAACTATTGTCCTATCCCAAGGACTTCACCTTGTTTACAACATAGTCTAGCACCTGAAAACTTTCGTAGACCTTGTTCCTTGAGACCATCATGCATAAATAAACTTCTGAGTAACACCTAAACCTATTTATCGCATGATTAACTCTGTTGTTATCAGTAACTATGATTTGTTCCCAAAATTTACTCCTAATATTATTCAATAGCTATTGATAAGGCTTCCTTTAATTTTTATAAAATCTTAAGTTTCTTTCCTTCTAAATTGAATATATGGTAGTGACAAATGCTAAGCAGAATCCGATACATTAATCCTTAGACAACCATCTTATATTGGTTAGCTATTCCATAATGTTTGTCCATTCTACGTGCTTGCACGATATCTCATGCATTTCCAAAATATTTTTATATGTGGAATTAGTGTAATCACAACTTAAAAAAAAAGTGTAATCGATTCAAGATGCTTGTTAAACAATAAACATGCATGAGAGAGCTAGTTATTTCCATAATATCTATCCTTGGTAGATAGCTTTCCCTTGCTTGCCAATCATATGATGAAGGAAATTCTTGGAGTAGCTTTCTTATTACCTATAATTCTTATCCATTTCCATCGAAATTCATTTGTGAATGAAGTAGAGGAATGTCGTCTCTGAACCATTCTATCCTCATTCTCGGGAGGAGAACCAAAACCAAGAGTTATGCTTTGTATCCTTCTCTACCACTCACCATTAAGGTTGAAACTATTACCCTATATGACTTCCTTGACCTTTGTGTCATTAGGAATTCTATTTTTAATACTAGAAACAAGCTCATTACCATTTAACACTCCTTCTAAACTCCAATTATCATGCCAAAAGCTAGTATCATCATCATTTCCCAATCTATCATCAATCAATCCCCTTATTCGCTTCTTGAGTTTAAGGATATTCCACATTTTCCATGAAGTAAAGTTTCTAGAAGTAATGGACAAAACGTTTCCTTACCTTAAATAGTGAGCATGAATCCATTACACCTATAAAGGCTCTTTATCGTCCAAATTTCTCAATAGTCTTCTTGCCATTTAGATTTTATTAGAGACTTTCATTAAATGGATCCCCAATCACCCTTCTATTTTTGGTAAACAAACCTCACTGTATTTTACCTTAGCTTTTTATATACCATGAGCTTGTCCATTCCATAAGAATGTTCTAAGTGTTTTCACAACAAATTTTATCAGATTTTTTAGTATGATATAAGACAACCAATACACATTAATTAAATTCAACACTGAAATAATAAGCTACACCCTACAAGTAAATGAAAGGCTTATGTTACACCAACGTCTAATCCTCTTTTTAATATTCTCCATGAGTAGTAAGAAGTCTCGATAAGTAGGTTTCTTATGAGAGATAGATACCACTAGGTAAATGAAGGCAAGTTTCCAAGTTGTAAACTTGTCAAGTTTGAAATTTGAGTAGAGGATTGAGTTATAGACAATGAAACCAAAAAAAAAAAAAAAACTCTTCTTCCTATTCTTCTTTAGCCTAGACATCATCCTAAAACACCTCAAAGAACTCATCCATGTAGTAATGGAGTGAGGATTAGCTTTAGAAAGAAGTAACAATTCATCAACAAAAGCTAAACTATGTATCTTAAGCTATTTGCAATTGTAGTGGTACCTAAAGCTCCTTTCTTAGCTAATTACATGGCTAATCAATCTTGATAATACTTCTATACCAAATTTAAACAAATAGGGTGATAATGGATCTCCCTGTCTAATCCCTTTAGCACCTTTAAAAAACTTAGTAGACTTACCATTAATAAGTATATTATAAGAAGTAGTAGACAAGCATTGATTAATTCATTGAACATACTTGTGAGGGAAGCTAAATGCATACACTGTGTTAATGAGGAAGGGCCAATCTATAAACTTATATTCCTTAGTGAAATCCACTTTAATAGCATAACTCTTAAAGGAATTCTTCTCGAATAGCCTTTGAAGAATTCCTTTAACAATGTAATATTATCACCTATCTGCCTTTCCTTTATAAAGGCTCATTAGGTTTTAGTGATTAAATGTTTCAATACTCCTTTAAATATAGCCACCAACATCTTAGAGATTATCTTGTAAATTTTATTCACATAAGAAATTAAGCTAAAATCCTTAAAGGAGCTTGGATTTAGGATTTTTTATACTAAGGTAACAAAGGTTCTGTTCAATTCCTTTAACATTCTCCCATTCCAAGAACTCCTTCACTGTGTCGATCCCCATTTACTTCAATAAGTGCTATAACTTCTGGATGAATATAGCATTTAGTCCATCTAGAATAGGTGCCTTGTTTGATTATAATAAAAAGACAGCTTTTGCTATCTCCATATCTATAATTGGTTGGGTAAGAATCTCAGCATCTTCAGTAGAAATCCTGTCGATGATGAAGAATTAGAGAATTTGGATAGATAATGAACTATCCATGGGGTTCCTAAAGTATTATAGAAACAGGCTAGAGGCAAATCCTTCAATTACTCCTGAGTGGATGCTATCATGTTATCTGTGTCTTAGAATGTAGAAATTCTATTATGGGTTCTTCTAGCCACAATATACCTATAAAAAAATATAAGTTCCTATCAACATTCTTAAGCCACTACACCTTTGATCTCCACTCTAGTATTAAGCAATTGATTTCTACAATCTAAACATACTCCTCCAATGATTTTTTATCTGCTGCTTACTTAATGTCATTTAAAGGATCAGGATAAAACAAAATTTGAATAATGTCTATCTTTTCCTTAATTATTTGTACTGCTGCTTAAGTATCCCCATACTTCTCCTATTTTAAAATTTCTAGTTGTTACTTTATGTTCTGCAACTTCCTCATACATGTATACAACTTATACCTAGTAACATTCAGTTTTAATCCTTTTCTAACTACATTTTTAAAACCAAGATCCATGGCTAAGTAGTTGATAAATCTAATGTAAATTGAGTTCTTCTATTTGCTATAAAACTAGATATAATAATAGGTAAACGATTAGAAAACAAAGGGTTATTAAAAGCTAGTATAGAATCTGAGAACTTCCTTATCCATAGTTCATTCAAAATGACTCCATCCAATTTCTTCCTGATAAACCATCTCTCACTTTTCTTGTATAAAATTGCTTCTTCATGTTGAGGTTAGTAGAACGTATCTTTTTGACATAATATTTAAAGTCTTTTCAGTAGCTCCTTAGAACCATATTACTTTTAACTTATAAGGAAGATAATGTACTATTAAAGTTTCCCAAAACCATCTAGGGTGCATTCATATTATTGGATATCTTCTCCAACTTATCGAAAGGAGCAATTCTTTGAAAGCTAAAATTTGATAAACAAAGGAAACCTAAAATTGCACTTTGTCATGCAGAAATTCCAATTCCAAATGCACTAGTTGGAGTTCATAGAGATCACAATTCTACCAAAATGATAAGCTGCATGATTTATTTTAGTACACAACTCCTTCCTAAATATGCTAACCTTGGTCAATCTATCCTATTTGGCTTGGATTCTAAAATTCAAATATGAAAGGTCTCAACTCCTACATATATTGCTTAAACTACTATTATTTTCTAAGGTTATTAATCCCCCTCATATTCCAACATATGAAGCTCATGATTAATTCAAAGGAAAAGGTAAAGCTACTGCCAAAATTTTCCTCTTTTATCTTGTTCTCTCTCTAGTTATGAACCCATCTATACCTTGTGAACAATTGTGAGCATTTTCATCTTCATCCTCCTCTCGGGTGAACGTATCTCTTTTCTTATGTTATATAAGTTAAATCATCTTGGGTGAGTTTGGGATTGCCTGTTTCTCTATAGTCACTAGCTTTTAAATTTATGCTGCATCAATATTATGATTGCCCTTCTCTCTCTCTTAGACTGAGACTGATTGAAATTAGATTTGCCTCCCTTTCACAAGTTTGATTCACCTCCTTATCCTCCATTTCAAAAACCTCCTCTTCAGTTGGAGCTACATCAACATTCCTGCTACCCTTCTGTACCTTAATAAGTGCTCCCTTCTCCTTTAATTAATTGATTCTCGGATGATAGATCCTCTTTAGTTTGGTCTTTCTTTAGTTCTTGAGAATCATTAATCTTTATCATTTCCACTTTCTCCATTTAAATAGCATTCTCTTCTGGTTCTTTAAGATACAACATTTATAGTTGTTGTTCTTGAGTTTTAACCTCAAATTGTGATGAACTATCCAAGCTAAGCCCCATTAATTCAAAATAATCAGGTCTTAAGAAGTTTATATCAGTGGGTCTCTAAATATGACTACTATGCCTAGTTGAGGGTCTCTATTGATATTTCATATCCATTTCATCCAAATATAGCATCTCTTCACTCTCATTCATCTTTATTAATGGAATAGCATTTGATAGGTCTTGTCTGATATCAATAACTACACAAAATCTTACATAACTCACCCTTTTATAGTAGCTATGGCCTTATCTATCCCTACTAGTTTACAAATATAGCTTGAAATATAACTCGAGCCAATAGTTTTTCAATACTCTAAAGGTAAGTTATGGATATTAATCCATATAGGCACCTACTTAGACTTAATCTCTTGATGTTTAATGCTAGGTTTCCACTTTTACTGCAAAATTGTAACATTGTTAAAATGCCATAAGCCATTCTCTAAAATATTTTAAGCATTACTCTCTATATTGAATTTGAACAAAAATAGCTTGTCGTCTGTGATCAGGACTTTCTTTAATCCATGACTCCTCCAATGCTTAATAACCTATTGGTTTAAGGGTAGAAATGCTAACCTCTTATCAAGGAAGAATCCAACCAGAATGGAGCACCATTTAGTCATATATTCTTTGAGAGCTTTAATTGGGTGTGAAATTATTCCATGTATAGCCTTGAAAGATAGAGGAAAAGAGTGAATAGTTGTCTCCCTTTTGTTATCACTCACCACCTGCCTACAAATGTGAGAGATAGAAGAGGGGGCTCCTCTTATATGAGCTACTAAGGATAAAGGAATCAATGGAGCTACATTAAGACCAAGAGAAGTAGCAACATAAGGCTGAGAAATAGAGGAAGAGGGAGCTCCATCAATAAGGAAGACCACCATAACAACTGGGGAACAAGTTGTTCCAAGACTAGGAGAGGAAATAAAAGTGGTCTAAAGTTAGGGAGTAGAAGGAGATAGAGATCCTCCTATGTGAAATACCACTACAATAGAAGGGGCAGGAAAGGGATGAAAAGATTTAAGGCTTAGAGGAGAGACTTAAGGCTAAAGAGCAGTTAAACTTTTATTTTCCAAAAATGAAAAAGAGTAAAACTAATAGGAGGGTCAAGTTTAAATTATTATTACCAAAAAAGAAAATTTAAAGAGGTAGGAAACAAAGAGCTAAGCAAGAATAAAAGAAAAAGAAGTTGGAACAAAGACAAGGGATAGTAGATGTCAACTAGGTAGAGAAGACAAGTAGCGCATAGAATAACAAAGGAGACTAACACAACAAGAATCAAGATAAGGAGACAGAGTAAAGGGTGAGATAGAAAGCTCAAAGGCCAAGCTAAAGAGCAATAAAACATAGATCAAGATGAAATAAAAACAAAGAGAGGTCAAGAAAAGAAAAGGGAAACAGAAAAAGGAAGGAAGTCAATTGATCCTGGAAGGAAATTCCAGGATCTGAGGAGTTCTAAAGAGAAGGAGCAAAGTAAGCATGGTTTGGTGCATGTATTTACGCTTGCAACTTTCAAATAACAAAAAAAAAAATCATTTTATATAGAGTTGTTCTATCTTTTCATCTAATTTTTATTATTTAAATTTTTTTAAAGAAATCCTCATATTTAATCATAATTTTTTTATATAAACAACTACATTATAAATGAGTGATATATTTTATTAATAATTAATTTAATATAATAACAAATTGGAACTTTCATTACATTTATATTTATTATGTGATAGTACTAATAAATAAGATAATCAATTTTTATTTTTATAACATTAATTTTATATTTAATTAATAACTAATTTGATTTTTTATTACCACTAATACCTTTTTTTAATTTATTATAT
>JAOXYD010229388.1:0-18116 GCA_028565735.1 Pinacopodium congolense
GAAAAGTTATTCAAGTAGACGAGGAAAGGTGAAAGCAATTAAAGAATAACAAAGCACTAAAATGGATAGATAACTTGACTCCCCTGAAAATTGTTTTCCTCATGTTGGCATGGCATGAGTAAGTTTATTGGATTCCATATGAATTGAAGATAGTGGAGAAAGGAGATATAAACTTGTTCCAACTTAGGTGCAAATTGAAGAACATGAACACATCCCTTCTTCCTTGGGAAGGAAGGGTAATGGGGCACCATAGTCAACAACAATATTTCATGCTCCACTCCCTATAACTTTATTTTGGAAAGGATGGATAAATTTCCTTATAAATTTCCTTTTTCTTGGAGCCATAAAGGACCAAAATTTACAAAATATTAAACAATAGACAAAGAAAACACCAAGACAGATGTGAGATGCCCTTACTTTCTCATCATTAATATGAAGGACTAATTTTCCATCATGGACATCAATTAACGCTCTTCTTGTGTTCATAAAAGTCCTATTAAGGATTAATGGATAGATCCTATCCTTCTTAGAATCGAGCATTATGAAATCTAATAGAATGAAAAATTTATTCACCTTAACTGACATATCTTTCATTAATCCAAATGGATGAGTTATTTATTGATCCACTAATTAGATGATCATGGAAGTCGGCTTTACTTCACCTAGCCCCAATTTCATATAAATAGATAAAAGAATCAAGTTAATACTTGCTCCAAAATCACAAAAATATTTAGCAAATTCCAACTTATCAACAACACAAGGTACAACAAAACTCCTTCGATCTTGTAACTTAAATTACATGTGGCTATTGATGATAAAGTTGTAACTTTCTTTTAAGACTACCATTTAATTATCCTCTCAACTGTCCTTTTTTATTAGGATGTCCTTTAAAAACATTGTGTACTTTGGCATATTCCCTAATGCTTTCACAAATGATAAATTATTTTATAGCTTCTTCAAGTTCACTAGCAAGTTGGAAAATTATACATCCATTTGATTTTTCTTAAGTCTTTATGGTTACGGAATCTTTGGCTTCTACGATGGCAGTGGTACACAAGGCTTCTGCTCATCCTTCTCTTCTCCTCTTTCTTGGCTTTCCTCCTTAGGGTTTTTGGCCTTCTCTATTGGCTTCTCTCATTCTTTTCCAATTATAACTTTGATGTCCTTCAACTGCTTCCTTGGATTAAACTCTAGATTGCTTGGAAGGTTCTTTACACTTTTAGATGATAAAGCATTAGCAAGTTGCCCCACTTACAATTCTAAGTTGCGGATGAATAATGCATGATTCTTCACTATGTGGTCAAAATTTTCCTCCATCATTTTTTTTGACCTCATTCTTGCCTTCATTGAACTTCCTCTTAATTTGTTAACTTGGATCCTAACACTTCCATTAGCTTATCCATTTTATTTTCCAAGGATCCAAGTCTACCTTTTTGAAAACCAAGAGGACCTTGTGCTCTTAAATAGCCACCTTGGATTATAGGTATTGGAATAAGGATTATTACCTTTTTACTATCCTCCAATATAGTTCACTTGCTCAACTCTAGTCTCTATCATGAAACAATCAGCGGTGACATAGGTATCTTGCACATATAACTCACATATAAGTTGTATAGATTTAACTAAAGATAAAGATGTACCTTGTAAGTTACTTAGTTGCTTGGTTAGAGTTAAAATTTATGCTTTAGGGGCTGCCATTGAATCAATGGGAATCACTCCCTTTTTCTCCTTAAATCCTTACTTCTCTCCTTCAACTATAGGCAACTATTGTTCCTCTTTTCTTCCAAAAGACAATGGGCTTCATCTATTGTTTTCCTCGATAATGAACCTCTAACCACTACATCAATGGCGCCTCTTTTACTTTGATCCATCTCATTGCAGAAAGTTTGCAAAAGGAGCTCCCTTGGTAGGTTGTGATGTTGATAACACCTTTGTAACTTTTTAAACCTCTCCCATGCCTTATACATTCACTTCCATTCACATTGTTGGAAGTTTGTGATTTTCTTAATCATTTTTGTGGTCTTGGTAAATGGGAAGTACCTGGCCAGAAATGCTTGTATGAGTTGCTCCTATGTAGTGATGTGCTACGAGTTCAGAGAATTCAACAATGCTTTAGCCCTATCCTTCGAGGTGAAGGGAAACAACCACATCTTAGTCGTGTCTTCACATAACCCATTATACCTGAATGTGTCAGAAATATATAATAATTTAGCTAGATCAACATTGGGAACTTCATTTGACATCCTATAGAACTATAAACTTAATTAGAGCATGTTGAGTAAAATGGCCTTGCAATTCCTTGTATATTGGCATTAAAAATGGGCCTTAAGAAATCATTGTCCTCCTTTCGTAATTTTCTTTTAGCAGTCTCTTGGTGCTTAACTCTTCTTAACTCTCTTTCTTGCCTAGTGATGTCTAAAAACTCTTCTTCAACAGCTTCATTAGACCATATTATGCTCCTTCTAATCATTCACATAAAAATACATAAGAAAAAGTATCAAAATCCCTTAAATGAAAGCCACCAACCAAACAAGATGCTAAACTATCAATTCTTGGCCACAACATCAAAAACTTATTGATGTTTTTATGCAAAAACTCACTAGCTTTACGTTATATCCCAAGTATATGAGTTATAAAATTATAATATAATGAATATCGTCCCATAATGGTTGAATTTTGTCACCACTCAATTGAAGTTAAATCCTATTTAAGGCACAATCTTAAACAATAATAATTGAAAAGCAAACTAAAGTTAAACAAACTAGTAATAAATAATCAAAGCAAAAAGTGTAGGAATTTGCAACTTTAAGGTTTAAGACTAGGAATTACTTTTATTCCTAGTTTATTTCCTCTTATCTTATTGATTCAATTATATTTGAACCAAGATTTCGTAAAGTTTAGCTACCCTCTCTCAAGGTGTATCTAATTGTCCCTAGTTGAAATAAGATAGAATTAGTTTTACAATCCCTCAATCTACAAAACCTTTCCTAAATATCCATATAGATGTGAAGTGATCCTATAGGTAATTTAATAAATAGTTAAGATCTCTCTTTAACTACTTAAAAAAGATGATGCTTATAGGCCTATTGGGTGCCAATTCTTATTGTACAACCCAACATGAATTCCTGAGCTCAATCTCTTAATATATTATATATAAGGTATAGACATAATAAACATAAAAAACATTCATTCATTGATTCAATAAGTAAGAGTTTCCAAAAGTGGTCTCTAAAATCCCGTGTTAGACATGTCATAGCCTACACTATGCTGTCACCCTCATTCTTAAGCATGAGGGTGATAGAAACTTTGGATTCAAACAATTAGATAATCGTACAACTTTATTATACCTTTCTCTACACACCTCTAATGGCCATGAAATTTAATATGTAGGTTGCTTGCATGATTTTCTTGCACCTCATAAAATTTCATAACAATATGAGCTCGAAAATAGTACCTAATACATTGCCAAGGTCACCTACAGTTTAATTATTACTTATTTTAGCTTCTTTTTCTCTTCTCTAAATGTACTTTCCATGGATCATCATGTACCCTTGATATTTGATGTGGGGCTTCCTAAGTTGATGCTAGATCTCTTCAAAATGATTCCTCATATATTCTATTTCTGAAAGTGCATTAACATGCTCACTAAAATCTTGCACAATATGAATAGTAATCAAAAGAAACATAAGCAACATCTTATTCAAGAGTCAATCAAACGTGCACCCAAATCACATAGAATTACCTCTCAAGCCTAAGACAATCACTCGGAAATCATGCCTAGAAGACGTACAATTATGGCTCAATCAATAATACCCACTCATTCATTTAGAGTGGCAAGTAGTTATGCATAAGGATGAATGGGAGGAAGCTTTTAGAGTAGTAAATAGTTAGGTATGAGGATGAATATGAGGAAGCTTCATAGATACCTTATTAATGATTATTGGTTAACCAATTTACATAGGAGAAGGTAAATTTTCAATAACCAACTTACTTCAAATCCTCTAATTGAAATTCATGATCTAGATTATTAGAAACCAAGTTTATCACTTTTTAGATTTCATAAATTTTTTAATGAAAAGGTTTCGTTGAAGCAATTAAACTAAAAATGGATGCCTTCATCCAAGGATTTGAGTAATTCAATTTCATACAAAAATTGACCAAGGTTAAGCAGAACTGAAGCTACCAAACTAAAGTTTAATTAGCAATAAAAGACTTTACATTGATCTGGCAAAATAAAAGCTAGAATAGGCACAAGTCAAAGCCTATTAAGATAGAAGTGGAGAGGCTTGCCTTAAAAAACTACACAACTACTTTTTAATCAAATTGCTTAATTTTTTTAGAATAAATAAAGGTTCAATGGCTCAATTATGGGGACTATATTTCCTCTTTTTTCTATAGATTTATTGTTATGGTTTATTTCCAATGAAATTTAGTTTGCTTCTAACTTAAAACTAGCTAAAAGCAAGTATACCCTTATTAACAAATAATATAAATGGTAAGAAACTGAGTACGATATTCCTAAAAGACCTACTTGTAAGTACTAAGTCACATAGTGGCTAATTTTCTAGACAATTCAAGTTTGGATTTGATAAGAACTTAAAATTAAATAAATTAACTAACTACTATTTTATCTATCACAGACTAACTAAATAAGACTCTTCCAATGATATTAACTAGAAAAGGATTACAATTTTTAATGCTTGAGGTAAATTTTGAACTTATTTGAGGAATGGATTGATGCATTTTGATGGTTCATTTCACAGGTAACAGAAGTTCAACATCAAATGCGGCATAAGTGACTTAGATGAGTCATTAGGCATACTTGTAGAGTTCAGATGGCCATGAAATTTGGTGGGTAGTAAGATTAACAATGAGGAGCTTGCAGTTTAAATTTCAAGTTAATTAGAGTCTTGGAGAAGTTTTTATGGCCAAAAGAGTGGAGGATGTAGAAATTTGGAGAACAATAGTGCATGATCATGCTTATGCTCCATTGTGACACCCCCTAGATGACAAGGCACAAGGGTGATAGCAGAGCTGACCCTTAGATGAGTCAAACACATTATTTTAAGTGTTGAGACCCTCCATTCGATATCTAAGGGCTCAAAACTGTAGGAGCCTCCAACAATCATTAGAAAATATCCATAAAAGGTAAAGGAGGAGGTATAAAAAAGAGGCAACTCCATTAACCTTGGGAATCACCAATACAAACCAACACCCATCTTTTCTAAATTTCTTATAGTGAAGAGAAGAAGTTCAAGGATTCATCTAATTTATTATTCTCTCTTTTTACTACTTTTTTTTTTACAAAAAACATGAACTTTCATGATTTATTATTGTTATGAGTGGCTAAACTATTTGATGGAGTTACTCTTGAACTATTTTGTGAAACTTTTTCTGATTAATTCAATGAATGGATGCTTCTGATGTTTATTGTGCATATACCTTGCAAGAGGTCGAGAGAGTGAGCTTGGACATCTATCATAGGTTTTATAATGAGAGTTGGCTCCCAATAGACCTATAAATATTCAAGTTTTCAAGTAGTTAAAGAGCTATTTGATTAATTACCTGTAAGACTACTTCATATCTAGTTGAATGGTTAGGAAAGGTTATGTAAGTCAAGAGCAAGTGTGATTAATTCTATATTATTTCATCCAGGGACAATTAATTACACCTTGACAGAAGGTAATTAAACTTCAGGAAATATTAGGTCATGCATAATTGAATCAATAAGATAAGAAGGAATTAAAATTGGGATAGAAGTAACTCAAAGTATCTGACATTATTTTTCAAATTCATGCCCTTTGCCTATGTGATTATTCATTTTTAGTTGTTTAATTTTAGTTTAATTTCTAATTTTTTTATCACTCAAAATTATTCCTTAAACAAATTTCACCTGAATTAAGTGGTGATTAAATACAATGCTTTAGGATGATATCCGCTTATACTACAAGTAACGATAGGTGCACTTATGGTATCCAGCGTACAACGAGTTTTGATACATGTAATAACAAGTTGTTGACGATGTTGCTAGGAATTACTATTTTAGCTTCTTATTTAGATTGGGCAATTTTAATTTAAGGGTTTTTGATACATTACCTTATGTATTTATAGGTGCATGAACACAAAGAGGACTAAAAGGTTCACTGAGCTATGTGAAGAAGAGCTTTCTCATATCACTAGGCACGAGAAAGAATTAAGGAGAGTAAAGCGCCAAGAAAGCATTCAAAGAATTATGGAGGAAGAAGGAGAAAAATGAGGAGACTGTTAGAGGTGTTGTAAAACTCAACTCGTTTTAAACTAAATACTACGATTACATGGATCATAACATATAGTATAAGCAGATATCATCCCATAAGGATTGTATTTAGTCACCATTTAATTAAAGTTATACTTTATTTAAGTAATAATTTCAAATGCTAAAATCTGGAAAATAAAATAAAACAAAACAAACTAAAAATGGACAATCAATTGAGACAATGTGCAGAAATTTGATAACTAATGTTTAAGATTAGGAGTCACTTCTATCCCTATTTTGCTTCCTTCTTATTTTATTGATTCAATTATACTTGACCCAAGATTTTCTAAAGTTTAATTATTCTCTCTCAAGATGTAATTAGTTTTCACTAATTGAAATAAGATAGAATCAATTATATTGTCTCTTGACTTACACAAACTTTCCTAATCATTCAACTAGATTTTAAGCAATCTTATAGGTAATCAAACAAATATCCAAGATCTCTCTCTCAATTACTTGAAAAACCTAAAAGCTTATGATCTATTGGGAGATAATAAAAACTATAAAAACTAGATGTTGAAATGTCTTTGTGCTTCTTAAGGAAGATGGTGCTTCTCCTTTTGAGTGGCTACCAAAACCCTCAAGGTTGCCTCTTTTAGATATGTCTTAATAATTATTGGAGGTTCCTAGGGTTTTGAGCCCTTATATATGTCTAAATGAGGGAACCCTAACTTAAAATCTTGTGTTTGAATTGAAACAGGTTAGCTCCGTCTCTACACAAAGGTGAAAAAAATTATCATCTAAGGGTGTCACAATCTTGCGTTGCACTTTCACAGCACTCTGCATCCTCCATTCCTTTTGCCTTATCTCCTTCCCTGGAACTTTTATTAACTTGAAATTAGAAAGACAGGCTCCTTACATGTTACTCACCACTAAATTTTAAAGCCATCTGAGCTTTACAAGTATGCCTAATTGTATATCCAAATCACTTGTGCGACATCCAATTTTAAAATTCTACTACCTATGAAACAAACCACCAAAGTGCATCAATATATTCCTTAAAAAAGATCAAAATTTATGCTCAAACACTAAAAAATATCAAGAAATAATTAAAAAACTAAAAGACAATGAAAAGATGCAAAAGATTGAATAAACTAAGGTTGAAACACACAACCAAAACTTAAAATACATGAAAAGAACCTAGAAACATAACCTAAAAACACACTTATCAGAGGTCAAAGGGAACTCATGGACTTTATGAGGCCTACTTTAATGCTAATCAACAAGAGATCATAAGGCCTTAGGTTTAAGCGAATAACTTTAAAATTATGCTCGCTTTGCTTCACATACTCTAATTTATTGTTCAGTTCTACAGATTGGAAAATGAAGACCCCAACGCTCATTTAGAAAATTTCTTGGAAATTTGTGATGCTTTTAGGTAGAATGGATTATCGGATAGTGAGGAAAAGACTAAGTCATTGCCGGATTCTCTTAACTTCGAGAACTTTACAACTTAGGAACAACTTGTATAAGCATTCTCAGCCAAGTTCTTTCCATTGGTGAAAACAACATGAATCATTAAGGAGATCACAAACTTCCAACAATGTGATAGGGAGTCTTTATATAAGGCATGGGAGTCTTCTAAATAGTTTCAAAGGAGTTGTCCTCAGCATAACCTTCTAAGGGAGTTCCTTTTACAAATATTTTACAATGGAGTGACTCAAAGCATGAGAGGGACCATAGATGTAGTGCTTGGATGTTCTCTCATGACAAAAACAATTAATGCAACCTATTATCTTTTGGAGGAGATGGTGAACTATAGTTGCCTATGGTTGACTGAGAAAGGTAGGTAAGGATCTTAAAAAAAAAGGGTATAATTCCAATTGACTCAGTGACAGCCCTTCAAGCGCAAATCTTGGCTCTCACTGAGTAATAAAATAGCATGCAATGAGCTTCCTCATCTTCGGTGAAGGTAATGCGACTTTAGTGTGAGTTATGTGGACAAGACATCCATGCCACTACTAACAGCTTCATGATGGAGACAAATGGAGCTAAACAAGTAAATTATATTGGAGGATAGTAAAGATGCAATAATTCCTATGCCAATACTTATAATCTAGGGTGGAAAAATCATCGAAATTTTTCTTGAAACACTAACAATGTAGGGAACAATATGAGAGCTCAGGGCCTATCGAGTTTTCAATAAGATAGATAAGGGTACTTGGATAGCAAGATGGATAAGATCATTGACAATTTGGGTTCAAAGATCTCAAACCAAAAAGAGAGCCAAAATAGGATGGAGAAAAAAGTTTGACCAAATCGTGAAGAATCATGCCTCCTCCATCAACAATATAGAAATTTAGGTGTTTATAACTTGGTAATGCTATTTCCATTTAGGAGTACAAAGGCCTACTAAGCAATACTGAAGCAAATCCAAGAGAAAAACTACATCAATTACACTTAGAAGCGGTAAGCAATTAGAGTAATCAAGTGCAAAAAAGGAAAATCAAGTGAAAGGGAAAAGCAAAGAGAAAGAAGAAGAGGAGATAGAAGAGAAAGAAGAGGAAAAGTCATACGTCCCTCCATCACCTTACAAGCCCAAAATTCCATATCCACAAAGGGTGAACAACATTCAGTGGATGCATAATTCTCCAACTTCTTAGAGAAATTGAAGAAACTCTAAATCAATTTGTCTTTGGAGGAAACACTAAAGTGTATGCCCAAGTATGCCAAGTTTATCATGCATAAATTAACTCATAGACACATATGGGAAGACATCCAAACAATAACTCTGACGAAAAATTGTAGTTCAATCATCTCAAGCCATATTCCTTCTAAACTATAAGATCTTTGGAGTTTTATTATACCTTATATTGCTAGTGATTTTTATTTTTACAAATTTTTATGTGATTTTAGTGCAAGTGTTAACTTGCCACTTTGTCCATTTTTTGGAAATTAGGGTTAAGAGACATCAAGCCATCATTGGCGCTTATCCAATTTACAGATCAATCCATCAAATAACCATACAGGGTAGTAGAATATGTTTTGCAAAAGTGGAAAATTTTATAATTCCTGATGAATTTATTGTGTTATATTTTGAAGAAGATAGGAATTATCCTTTGATTTTGAGTAGGTCCTTAATGAATAATAGTAGAGCATTAGTTGATGTGCATAAAGTAAAGTTGGTATTGATAATTGGAGATGAGAAGGTTGAGTTTTATACAACTAAATCTTTGAATAAGCTAGTGGAAGTTAATTTTTATATGAAGATTGATATTTTGGATAAATGAGGAAGGAAGTTGAAAAGCAAGTTGAGGAAGTTATTAAAGTGCAAAGGGATGAGAGTGTGAACCAAGAGGAGTTGTGTGAGGAGGTTCAGCATGAAAAGTTAAAGAGAACAGATGCATACACATCACCCTCTATTTTGAAGCCACCTAAACTAGAGTTAAAACCCCTACCTTCTCACCTTAGATATACCTTCTTAGGTAAAGATCATACCCTACCAATTATCATATCCAATCAATTGGATTTAGAGGAAGAGGAGAAAGTTGTGGAGGCAATCAAGAAGAGGATGAGAGCTATAAGGTGGCAAATTTATGATATTAGGGGATTAACTCCATAGTGGTTATACATAGGATCAATCTTAAAGAAGAATGCAAGATGGCGAGGGAAAGAAAAAGAAGGTTGAATTTGAACATGCAAAATGATGTGAAGAAGGAAGCAATGAAGCTTTTAAATGCTAGGATCATATACCAAATTTTAGATCGTAAATGAGGGATCCCGGTGCAATGTGCACCTAATTCGGGAGGCATGACGGTGATGGAAAAAGAACAAGGTGAAAAGATTTCCACTATGACTATAGACTATAGGAAGCTTAATTTGGCCACTAAGAAAGACATTTCCCTTTACCTTTTATAGACCAAATGATTGAAAGGATAGTTGGGTATGATTTTTATTGATTCCGTAATGGGTAATTAAGATACAACCAAGTTTTTATCTACCCAAAGGACCCCTATAAGACCACCTTTACTTGCCCTTATGGGACTTTTTCTTAATAGAAGGATACCCTTTGGTCTTTCCAATACACCCTCCACATTCTAAAGGTGCATGATGGTTATCTTTGCAAATATGAATGATGATATCATAGAGCTATTTATGGATAAATTTTCTAGTTTTGGAGACTTTTTTAACCATTGTTTTTTTCATTTCGATAAAAGCTCCTGCCTTCCACCAACATCAAAGGCATCTGAGCATTCCTTTAACTTAAATGGTTCTACTGACGATTTATAAATGATTTTTATCTAATTGCTAGACCCATGACTCATCTGTTAGTTAAAGATGTGGCCTTTAAGTTTGATGCCAGTTGTTTACATGCTTTTCATAGATTAAAGAAGGCAAACAACTATAGTCCTTATCCTAACTTCACTAGATTGTTCATTGCCCTTTGAGATCATAAGTTATGCAAGCGACCATGCCATTCTTTTTGTGCTTAAGTAGTAGAAGAAGGAGAAAATGTTACATGCCATTTACTATACAAGCAAGACCTTGATGGGGGCATAATTGAATTACACAATTATCAAGAAGGAATTTTTTGTAGTGGTATTTTTCTTGTGAAAATTTTCATTCTTATGTTTTATACTTAAAGGTTGTTGTGTTTACAGATAATGGAAAATTGCACTAAATTTTTGCTAAGAAGGATGCTAAGGCTAGGCTCATTCAGCCCTTCTGCTCCAAGAATTTGACAGTAAAATTAGAGACAAGAAGGGAGTAGAGAATGTGGTGGCAGATCACTTATCGAGGCTTGAAGGATGACATTGTCAAGAAGAAGGGGAAATCAAGGAGAGTTTTCCTTATGAAGCTTTAATAATGGTAACAAACCCTTTTCGTCCTTGGTTTTCTGACATTGAAAACTACCTTTTAGGTATTATTCTTCCCCTAAATCTATCATACCAACAAATGAAGTATTTTTTGTTTCAATGCTCTAAATATATATGGGATGATCCTATGCTTTATAAGAAATATTCTAATGGTTTCATTCATAAGTATGTCCCTCAAGAAGAAATGCCTAAAGTTTGACTCAATGCTATAGCTCACCTTATGTTGGACACTATGGTGTAAACAAGATGGTTGTTCATATATTGGAATGTGGATTATAGTGGCTAAGTTTATTCAAGGATGTTAGGAAGTTTATGCTGTATTGTGATAAGATCTAAATCTAAATAGTGACAACATTTTAAAGAGGGATGAGATGCCACTCTTAAACATCATGGAGAAGTGTTTGATGTATGGAGATTGGAATTCATGGGACCATTCCCATCCTCTCTAGGTAACTCTTACATTTTGGCTAGAGCTGATTATGTTTCTAAGTGGGTTGAGGCCATAGCTACTTTAACGAATGATGTCAATGATTTTTAAAGGTTTATCAAGAATATATTCACTAGGTTTGGGGTGCCTAGATCCATTATAAGTGGTGGAGAAAATCACTTCTACAACAAAACCTTTAAAGCTCTTTTAAAGAGCTATAATGTTCACCATAGAGTGCCAACTCCTTAACTTCCTCAAATGAGTGGTCAAGTGGAGGTGGTGAATAGGGAATTAAAGAAAATTTTGGAGAGGGTAGTGAGTAATTCAAGAAAGGATTATGCTATGAAATTAGATAACAACTTAGGGGCATGTAAAACATCTTTCAAGACCATTATAGATACAACTATATATAGACTTGTGTTTGGCAAGGCTTGCCATTTATTTTTAAAGTTTGGACATGAGGCCTATTGGGCAATTAGGAAATTGAATATGGATTAGAAACTTGCTAATGAAAAGAGATTTTTATAATTTGATGAATTAAAGGAACTAAGATATGGAACTTATGAGAATTCCAAGTTATACAAGGAAAGGGTGAAGAAGTAACATGATGCCCACATCAAGAAGAACGAGTTCAAGAGTGGGGATTTGGTGTTTTTATTTAACTCAAGACTTTGGTTATTTCCCAGAAAGCTCAAATTAAGATGGCGTGGCCCTTTTAAGGTCATTCAAGTGCTTGATCATGGAGCATTGGAACAAGAGAACAACAAGGGTGAAACCTTTAAGGTCAATTGGAATCGATGCAAGATTTGCTTTAGAGGATCTCTCTCACATGAAAGGAAAGTATTTTCTCTCCTGTCCTTTACTCTTTCATGATTAAATTGAAGTTTGTTCAAGCTCCTGACCTTAAAATAAGTATGTTGTGGTTAGTTATTAGGTTTTTCAATGTGTTGATTCACAACTTTTAAGTTGTTTCTTGTTTTAATCTAATCTTTTATTTTGTTTAATCAATGTTTTATTGAGTTTGATTAAACTTCTTAGGTTAATTTTAATGTTAAATCTTGAGTTTGAAGGTTTGGAGTATATTAGAATTAAGTGAGAGGTCAAATTATGAAACATTCCAAAACAGTAAAACTACTCTGTCACCCTCGTGCTTGTGCGTGAGGGTGAAAGCAAGAGGGCACCACTAGACTATCACGATCATGCTAGTGTAAGATCGTGATAATTGATTCTTTAAGACTCGCCTCCTCCTCCATTAAAACCCTAAAAGTCTTCCATCTTTTTCACTCCTTTCCTTCTCTTACCACTTTCTCTCACAAAGTCCCCCCCCCCAATCCCATTTTAAGGTTGTTTGCTCATTTTTCATCAAGTTTTCATCAAATTCTTGCAAGTTCTCTTAAATTTTTAATGAAAACTTCCAAATTAGTTTTACATCTTCTTCTCCATTCTTTGACTCCATTTATGTGTCCTCTCTTTAGAGTTCTTATTTTTTCTTCTCTCTTGAGTTTTCTCACCTTGTGTATAATTTTTGTAGGTCAATGGTCATCATGCTTCTAAGAATGAAGTTTATTGTAAGGAAATGCATCCCACTATTCCTAGCAGAGGCAAGTGGACATGAAGTTAGGGACATTTCTGATCAATATGATGCTCCTTTCCTAATCTTCTCCAGAGAGGAAGGTGATAGGTACACTTTTCTCAAAAATAAAAGTATCCTTACACTTATATATTTTGACTTTTCTCTTTTGGAAAGGATATGACTTAAATAGAAAGTGTTAAAATTGTGTAAAAAAGCTGTTTAGAAAGCATTTGGGCAAATGAATTATCCCATTTTTAAAAATTAATAGTTGAATTTTTAACTTATTTACGTTATAAATCTAGTAAACCAAGTGTGTTTTGGATTAGGATAAAAGATCAAGCTCATAATTTAGATAAAAAATTGTTGAATAAACTTTTTGGTTTTCCAAAAACACAAGTGGAAGACATATACCAAGATTTTTATACCACCATTTATTGTAGATTTTTAACTAAAATGCCTAATTTCAATGCTCACAATGCTTCCAATTCTCATATCCTTAGCCATGAACATTTACTATTGCACAAATTCATTTATTATGTTGTTCTTTTCCGAAACTCAAAGTAACAAATGCTCTATTAGGGAATTATTTTCATTATGGTGCATAGATGAGAAGATCAAGCTTCGTTTATCTTTTTATTTTTTTCCCATCTTTAGTGCAGCTTATGGCTAAGAGGGTGCATATTTAGGCATCAAATATCTTTCCATGTGATATTACTAGTTTGAACCTTGTCCCTTGTAAATATTTTAATACACCCTACTTGAGACGTTCAAAGATTCTGGAGCATGCCAATATAGTGCTCTAGAATCCTTGTTCTTGTACTACTGTGAAACACAGGTTCACCCAAGGAGCTTTAAGTTCTAGTGCTGCCATTGATTTTAATAAGACATAAAGAAAGGAATCTAAAGCTTTAGGATTGCAACGGGTAATCAATTTCATGGAAGCCCACAATTACAAAATGATGTATCAATTGAATTAACTAGATGAAAAGTTGGAAAAGGTGGCTCGCCAACAACTCTACCTGATGAAGAAGGTTTTCAAGTCATTCGAGATCCAAGTACTTAAAGTGTCATCTATAAGGCCATCACCACCACCCTCTCTATAAGATTTCTTACCCTATCTTTATTTGTTATTTGTTTCTTTGTTTGTTGTCTTTAAGTTGTTTTTCTTTTAAGTTTTCTTGTTTTGTGGATTCAATCATGATGTTTTTTGTTTTGGTGTTCTCTTCACACATTAAGGACAATTTTTCCTTCAAGTGTAGGGAGGTAGTTATTTAGGATGCATGTCAGATTATTAGTTAGAACGACATTAAATGTGTGCTTGAAGTAGAATTAGGCCACTTGAATAAAAGGTGAATCATATTGATTGATTAAAGTAGTTAGTTGCATAAGCTTATTCAGAAATTGATACTTGACTGATTATGTTATGTATAGAAGCATGATGAACTTTCATTTGAGCTTATTTGAGGAATTGAGCCTATATGACTCCATTCCAAAGTCATTTCATTTCTTTGTTTGCGTGATACTCCTCTAGGTGAATACCTTCAGAACTTGCTCTAAAAAAATTTGAATCTAATAGATGCATTCTAGATGGAAATAATTAAGACGCTCTTTCTTTTAACCCTTGACTTAAATGACCTGCCAATTTCATTGTCCCTTGCAAACTCCTTTGAGCCTTTAACCCTTTTGTGCTTAAAGAAAGCCCATGATTTTAAAAAGTATTTTTTGGGTTTAATTTTTTTCTGAGATGATTTAAGTAATACTTCTACTCAAAGTGTACATTGCACTTAGTTCTTGTTTCTGTTTCCTTACTATTGTAAAAAAAGAAATAAAAATAAAAAAAAAGAAGAGAAAGAAAAGAAAAAAAAAAGTAGCAACAATAAGTGTTGAGTAGTTAGTTATATTCACATGCTTATCTCATAAGTATATTTAATTGTGTTGTCCTTTTTAGACTAAGTACTTTATGGATACTTGTAAAGAACCCCTTAAACTCTTTGTGACTCACCTTAACCCTAGCCCCATTACAACCCTAAATAAAGTTCTTTTGATCTATTAAAGTATGTAATTTGTGTCAAAGAGAATTGGTGAATTTGCAAGCCTATAATAGTGTAGTCTCTTATATGGAGTCTTGAGAGGAATACATTTCTTTAAACACTTTAAAGAAATGAGTGAATCTCGTAACGAAAATCTATTTTTATTTCATGCTTACCTTTCATCGATAATTTCATAAGTTAAGTTTATTTATGCTCATTAATGAAAACTAGTTATGATGTGCGTCATAGCTTGACATTTGAGTTGGCCAAAGTTTGAAAGATTGCATGCACTTAATTTTGTTAAAAATGAACTGATATGATGTAATGGTTGTGTTTGATTTTTCTTGAAGACAAACGTAGGTTTAAGTGTGGGGAAGTTTGATAAGTATATTTTTAGGTTATGTTTCTAGGAAGTTTTCATGTGTTTTAAATTTTGTTTGTGCATTTTAATAGTATTTTATTTGATCATTTTCATCTTTTCATTGTCTTTTAGGTGTTTAATTGTTTTTTGGTATTGCTTAGTATTTGAGGGTAAATTTTGAGTTTATTTAAGAAATGGATTGATGCACTTTAGTGGTTTTTTTCACAGGTATAAGAATTTCAGCATTGTATGTGGCATAAGTGACTTGGTTTTATCATTAGACAAAGTTTTAGAGTTCAAAAGGCCATGAATTTTGATAAGGAGTACAATCATCATGTGAGAAGCTCACAATTTAAATTTCAAGTAAATCAGAGTCCCAAAGAAGGAGGTATAGACAAAAGAGTTAATGATGCAAAACGTTAGATAACAGTAGTGCACGATCATTACACCTCCTAGATGACAAGTTTTTCTAGGGCAACAGTGGAGATGACCCTTGGATGAGTAAAACACAGGATTTTAAGTGTTAGAACCCTCCTTTTGCAATATATAAGGACTTAAAACCCCTATAAGCCTCCAACAATCATTATACAACATCTAAAAGAGGCAAAGAAGGAGGTTTTTGCTGGCACTTAAAAGAGGCACCTCCATCAACCTTGGGAATCACCAAGACAAACCAATGCTCATCTTTTCCAGATTTCTTAAAGAGAAGAATTTAAAGGCATCACCTAGATTATTCTTTCTTTTCTTTACTATTTTTTGTATGGAAAACATGAATGTTGGTGGATTTATTATTATTATGAGTGGTTGAACTATTTATAGGAGTTACTCTTGAACTATTTAATGAAACTTTTTCTTATTGATTCAATGAATGGATGCTTGTGATGTTTATTATGTATATACCTTGCAATAGATCGAGAGAATGAGCTTAGACATTTGTGTATGATTGTACAATGAGAGCTAGCTCCCAATAGACCTACAAACATTCACGTTTTCAAGTAGTTGACGAAATATCTTAGCTATTTCATTAATTACCTAGAGGATTGCTTCATTTCTAGTTGAATGATTAGGAAAGTTTATGTAAGTCAAGAAATAGCATGATTAATTCTATCTTATTTCAATTATGGAAAACTCAATACACCTTGATAGAGGGTAATTAAACTTGAGGACATCTTAAGTCAAGCATAATTAAATCAATAAGATAAGAGGGAAGCAAAATAGGGATAGAAGTAACTCCTAATCTCAAACATTGGTTATAAAATTCCTGCACTTTTCCATATTGATTTTTTCATCGCTAGTTTGTTTAATTTTAGTTTATTTTCTAGTTTTTTATCACTATAAAGTATTCCTTAAATTAAGTTTAACCTGAATTAAGTGGTGACTAAATACAATTCTTATAAGACGATATCCACTTATAATAAAAGTAAAGATCCATGCACTTGTGGTAGTAAAAATAAAACGAGTTTTTATATGTTTTTTTTATATGTGTACTAACATTAGTTATTGGTAGATCCTACTTTATATATTACCTACCTTTGACATCAATAACAAAATTAACAAAAGTATATGCATCATATAATAACATAAGCTAATAAAAACTGCACATTAAAACCTTATAAGCTATATTAATTGGGCCATAATACCCCTTACTTCTTCAAAATGAAAATGATGTAATATGAAGGACATTTTCTATTCGAGAATGCCAATAATACCATTTTCACAAATCTTGTATAGAAGGGAATCACCATAAAGATAGGGTTATAGGGTTTTAGGTTCAATACAAATTTCTTCTTTTAATTGTAATTAAAATCAGGAGGAAGGATATTACTAGCTAGATAGTTGATAAAATCAATGCACCAAGTAGTGGTTATCATTTCCATGAGATATTCAACTAGAAAAAACTCCTTTATGTCATTGTTTGAACTATTGTCTATAACTATTTCATCTAGCTACTAAAAGTGACTAGCCATAAAATTTTCCACCCATTTCTTAACCTTAAACTCAAAATCAGATATCATTAAATGTAAAACCCCTTTACTTTGTATCTTGGTTAGTCATCCAATATTTCAAGACTTCATGATCAGTACAGATAATTACTTTAGAAAAATCCAAATAAGACCAAAATTTATCAAAGAAAATGCCAATGCTAACATCTCTTTTTTAGTGGTAGTATATTAGTGCTGAGCACTATTTAGGGTTTTTCTTGCATAATAAATGGGGTGAAAAAGCTTACCTTGTTATAACTTAGTATAGCTCCGATTACAAAATCATTTGCATTACATATTAATTCTAAAGGAAGAGAACAATTCAAAGATACATGTATTGGTGCACTCAAAGGCTTTTACTTGAACAAATTGAAAGATGCTTACAAATATCATCAAAGGTAAGTACAACATCTTTGTTAAGCAACATAGGTAAAGGTTTAACAAATTTTGAAAAATTATCAATAAAATGTTAGTAAAATATAACAAGTCCTTAGAAACTCTAAATAGCCTTAATAGAGTTTTGTGAGGTAATTTCTTAATGACATCAATTTTGACTGGATCCACTTTTATACCTTTACTAGATGTCTTATGACTGAAAACATTACACTCCTAGACCATGAAATGATGTTTT
>JAOXYD010229396.1:0-18116 GCA_028565735.1 Pinacopodium congolense
ACAAGTTATTTATTTCGAGGATCAATTATAAGTCTAGACTTCCTGATATATCTTCCACCCAGTTTTCGTCTTTCTTATTTGTTTCTTATTTGTTTGTCTTTGTTTCATCATTTATCTAAGGGTTTTATTTTCTTTTTGGCAACATTAGAAATAGCAATACACTCTAGCTCTCTGTGGGATCGACCCTGACTTATCCTAACTACTTAGTTAGATTAGTTAGGTATTTTTATTTATTTGGTAGCTTACGACGAGCTCACCAGTACCTTTAGGACTTAAAGTAATATTATACTATCTTTAACTGTTAGTGTATCCTTACCCTTATACTCACCTAAAAAGTAAAGAGAAGCTAGGTCTAGAGTGGCATGATGACTAGAACCAGTATTAGGATACCAAGCAAAGTGTTGAATTATATCTTTTTTTTATGATGAAAAAATGTTACTACTAGTGAGTTTATTGTGATGGTGTGATAAATTCGGAGACAAAGGCTACTTTTAAGGATGAAAAATATGGAGAAACATGTTTTAAAGCTTAAATTGAACCATTAAATCAAAGATGAAGACAGATGAAGACAAATGAAGACTAAGTTGATAGAAGTAGAAGCATTAAAGCAAAAGTGGTATTTACTTGAAGATCAAGCTACAGGAAAGTGAAAGTGATAGGTTGTGTTGTGTAAACCTTTATTGTAAGTCTCCCTTAGTCTTTCTATAGTGTTAATGGGCTTACATCTCACATCATCCATTCATGGTTAGTGATGCTACATATAGGATGCATAATCAAAGGGGAGTTCTGTGGGAATGATTTTTTAAAGATCCTTTTGATACACTAGATAGGTTTTGAGAATTAGTAAATTGTGTGTGTTAAGGCTTATGTAAAAAGAGGATAAGTTATGTGAGTTGATTAAAAGTCATATGAAATAAAGTGATTGTAAATGTCATAATGAATTTTAATATTAGAATATGTTAATATATGCGATTGTGTTAAAGATATGCGGGAAACAAAAGTTTAAGGTGAGTGAAGTTGATTATGTTTAAAGAAGAAGTCAAAATGGGTGAATTGTGTTAAGAAAATTCTTTGTAATGATTATAATTGTTTGGAATATGTTAAAATGTGTATGAATGAGTTAGGAATTGATTTGAACTAATATGGATGTATTTTGGAGCATGAAATACTAGTTTGGAAAGAGATTGGTGGACTAGTGCGATATACTGGTTAAACAGTGTATGGTATCATAATCACATTATAACAGTCAAAAATCAAAGGGGAAATAGAGTAAATATATTGTAATGTTAGGGAATAGTTATAAATAGCTAGTCAAGTGTTTTTCACCTATAAATATGTGTGTTTATATGTTGCTTGTTTTGTTTATATATTCAATAGTATAAGAACACATATACAAGTGAATCGAAGTGTATTAGTTGCTATATTATGTTATTGATTAGTTTTTGGTGTGTTTTATGTGGTTGAATTTGTTGCACTCATTCTCAAAAGTTGTTTGTGAGCCCCTAAACACTTGGGTTGGTTAAGAGTGATATATTTTGAAGTGTATTTTATGGGATAGTACATTTAAGAGTATCAAGTTTACTTTAGCCTATTATAAAGTGGGCTATTGTAAAGATTGCACTTAAATATGTTGAAAAAGTGAGTCATTGTAAGGGTTAATCTAGAACTTATTGAAAAATGGACGTGATAATGAAATTCTCATCAAGTTCTTTGGGAGTAGGCATAAAAGAAAAAAGTTATCTTTGAACCATTATAAAAGTGATTTAAGTATTTTTTTCCCTTACTCTTTTATGTTAAAAGTTTTACTTTACAAGTTGTTTATACAATTATTTATGTCATTTATATAATTGTTCATATTATTTATACAATTGATGGCTTAGCTTTTGCATTAGTTTAGGAGAATTTGAAAATTTAGGATCAATAACTTTGAAAATTTTTGAGGAACCTAAAATGCCATCTCTCATATGTCAAATAGGGCCAAAAAAAGGATTGATTAATCGTTGAATTTCGACTGTATTTGGTTTGAGATGGCAAAACAGACATATTAGCTTGAGTTCTAGGGCCAATAATATTTCTTGGATTATTAGGTTAATTTTATCGTGGAACAAAATTCATATCTAACTTGGGCCTATAATCAAGTGTTATATGATTAGTAAAACTACAAATTTGAAAAGTAACATTTAAAAAATGCCCTTGATATTGATAAAAAAGAATATCCATCTCAGCCTTTATTCCCTCGTCTTTAACCTTTAAGAGCATCATTTGATTGAAAATTTATTGAATCTAATGAAATATTCATAGTAGGTAAAGAAGATCATTTTGATTTAAGGAGCAATTCATGAGCAACCAATTATCCATGTAGTTCATTAAAGTACACAAGTCCTGCTTTTTGTTGAAGTCCATAAATAATACTAGTATATTCTACTCCAAGTTTGCAAAAAAAAAAAGCATTAGATTTCATTGCAAAGAATGATTATCCTAATAAAGCCAAAGAATTTGCAATTTCCTTCACTTGATAAATATATTCAGAGACATTTTTATCTTCTTTCAAAGGATTATGAAGTTCAATATGCAATTTGGTATATTGTGCATGAATGATGACCCCATATGCATAAGCCAAGGCACTCCAAAAATTAGAAGATGATGTTAAAAGCTAATTAGATGAGGTTACATTTCTTTTGAATTCAAAGACAATAGCCATGAAATTTTTTTGTCTTTGTTAAACCAAATTATATATACAGGATTTGTTTTTATTGATTTATTGATGACTTAAGAATTTCCTTAGGGGAGGCTGGTTTTGGTACCATTAAGAATATTGTGAAGACTATAAGTTTAATAAGGATGTAAATTTAAGTTTCCATGGGATGTAATTTTTAGAGGTAAATTTGATTAAGCATGTTTAATTGTGTTGAACCAAATGATGATTCCACCTTTGCTTTGATGATGATCAAATGGTTTTACTAATGTATTTATTGAGTTTGATATGTTAAGATAGGTTTTATGGATGCATAATCATGACGATGCATATATGTTGAGCCTTAGGGTTGAACAACATGGTTTAAAGTATTTACGCAAGTTGAAGAAATATGGAAGATGACCAAAGTGATGAAAATATGAGCATTAGATTAAGAAGATAGATAAAAGATCCAAGAGTAATGAAATTGAGAGGTTTTATGTTGTAAGTTTTTGCGTAAGTCTCTTTTTGGTCTTACCATTGTATCATTATACGTATGCATTCATGATTATAATTTTGCATATAGGATCTATAATCAAGAGATATTGTATGTTATTAATGTGTGTGAAAATCCTCTTGATATATGAATGAATGTGTGAATGTATGTGAAACTGATTAAGGAATTGTATGAATTTGTAGTTAGGTTAAGATGGTATGATTTATGTGTCAAGGAATTGTGTGAATTGGTTAAAGAAATGTGGTAATTAAATGTTATGTTATTGAAATTAGAAAAGGTTAGGATAAGTGATAAATTGGATGAATATAAATTTGTTAAATTATGTGATTCATTTGATTTGTGTAAATTGAGTAGAGATGGTTTTATAATAATTAGAATTTGTTAATATGTGTATGAATGAGTTATGACTTGAGTTAGAGAGAACTTGGTCTAAAAAATGGTACGAAAACTAGTCTGAAGAGTAGACTAGTCGACCAGTGGAGTAATAGTCAACAAGAGATTGGTTGACCAATGAAGGAATTGGTCGACTAGTGTGATTGATCGATTAGTGCAGCCATTGGAGTGTGAAATCAAAGTGAATATCATGCTTTAGCAGCCAAAAACCAATGAAAACATGTTTAATGTTAAGAAATGTTACGCAACGATCATAAACATCTAGTAAGCCAATTTTGGGTTATAAATAGATGTTTTTTTGAGCGTTTTATTATCCAAGTATGTAAGAAAACAATCATACAAAGAGATTGAGCGTTATTTATGAGTTTTAAATTAAGTGTTGTTTGAGTTTTGTGTGGTGTTATAAAGTTGATTTTTTTATTCATCCTTAAATGTGTGTTAGCCCCCATAACACCTTGGTGAGTCGAGAGAGAGAAATTTTGCAAGGTGATTTTGTAAGAAGTGAGTTTATGAAGAATAATGTGAAAAGTGTATTTTATGGAGGATCAAAGAATAAGAGTTTATGAGGTTATTCTTTAGCCTTAGAAAAGAAGAGATAAAGGGTATCCTTAAGCCTTGAAAAATGAATGTAAAGATTATCCTTAAACCTTAAAAAATGATTTGAAAACTAACTTTGTATTTTTATTATTACAGTGAAAATCTTAACAACGTTTGTTTGAGGCTGGAAGTAGGAGAAAGTAGAAAGCTCCAAACTAGAATAAATCATTTTTTATTTTCTCTTTCCTTTTAAGTTTTTATTTACAAATTGTTTTAATTTTTTTATAATGTTTATTAAATTATTAATTACCTTTCACTTGATTAATTATTTAGTTTTTGAATTAGGAACTGAGTATATTAGAGAATTGTTGAACTTAAATTTGATTAACTTATAAATTTTAAAAAAAAAACTCTTAATTCACCCCTTTAAGTGCCATTGGGACTAATAATTAGGATTAGAGTCTAAGTCTCACATAGGTTTAATTAAAAAAAATTAATGAGTAAAGATAATATGGCACTTAGTTTAGTGTTTAACAAAATTTCAAGATGTGGTAATGTTCAAGAGATATGATGCATATTGGAAGAGACCTACCAAAGTAAAGAAGAGGAAAGTGAACACGAAGAAGTGTCCTGCATATACTTCTTGGATGATGAGAAACATACTACTCCTTATGAAGATGAAGTAACTTCTTGTTCTAATTCTCATAATAGTGATGTTGAATGTGATATAGAATATAATTATGAAGAAACGTTGGAATATTCAGAAATTAACTAAGAAGAGAAAAAATTGCATGCTAGACATAAAGAAACATTAAAATCACTAGATGCATGTAGGATAGAAAATGAGAAGTTGAAAAATGAGATGCAATAAATATTATAATCAAGGAATGAATGGTCGTAAAAAATTGATATAATGAAAAATGAGATGAATACCTTGTTAGAATATAGAGATATGGAAGTTATAAAGAATGATGATAGGCAAAAATTGATTAATGAAAATACATCACTAAATGATATAGAATCCCTACATAGTTCATTATATAGTTTGACCAAGGGAAATGAGAAGTTTCAATTCGTGTTAGGCACTTAAAAATTTGTAAATGATAGGCATGGTCTAGGTTATACAAGTGACAATTGACCTTCCTTTAGTATGATCAATTTGTTAAAGGAAAGAACTTATAAGAGTAAGAAGAACTAAGGTAACCCATAGAGAATGTTTCATCATCATTTAGGTCATCATCATTTAGCTCCCAACCTAGGAGAAATCACTATATGTTTATGTATGCATTTAGGGCTTCATATAGAAAGAATGTGCATGTGTCCAAGAATATGCATAATTTCTTTGTAAATGCACAACCTCATGTTAAACAATCTAGGCTAGCTTCTTACGATCCTCATATTCATATGCATACTTCAAGGAATGTGTCTTATAGGCCTCATAATGAATCTAGACCTAGGAATGGTTTTAGAGATGCATATAAGAACAATTTGAGGTCATATTATCATGTTTATAATGTATTGAGAAGCTATAATGTACCTAGACCTAGGTATGACCATGGAAATGCATATAGATCATAAGCATAATCGTTTTCATTATTGTAGATGTTTTAAACATGTTAAGAAATTTTCTATGATAAATTAAGAAATGTAAATGTTTTGTCAAATGGCCATAATAGGTGTATTACTAATACTCAAGGACCCAATATGGTATGGGTACCAAAGATGCACTGATTTGGTTTTATAGGTTTCAAGGTTATCTCTAAAAGTAAAGAGGAAGGAAGTCACCAACACAGATTATTGAACCAAGGAATGATAAATGAAAAAGAGAGGTACGCCTTGATCTTATTTATAGTTCAATGAACTTGTGTGATTATTTATGTTTTAGATGATAAAAATGCTTTAAATGATATTTGATTATTTCAATGCTTAAATGTCATGCTTAGGTGGCATATTAACAATTTTCATACATCATTATTGTTCATAATTGATGATTGATGTTTTTAATAATTTTGAAGTGATTCATTGATTTTTTTAAGTCTTGACATGTTTTGCATTAGAAATCATGGCTAGGGATGCATGAATATGCCCTTTAAGTTTCTCCGTTGAGTGTTGTTTAATTGTTTGAGAATTTTACTCATGACATTCCTACATGATTAGATTTTTCATCATGTTACTTAAGTGATTTATAGACGATTTGTCAATCATAACTAGATGCATTTTTTTAAGGAAGCTTGAAGAAATATTTGGACATTTTAAAATGATAGATATTGATTGTGATTTTTTAAATTTTGTTTGAGTTCATTAACCCCACTTACGTTTTTTTTTTCAAATTTGCATATGTAAAAAATATACTTTTATTGAGGGGGAGAGTTGATATTTTTAATGGAGGATTTTTACAAAATTATTTGATCATTTTGATCTTGATGATTGCCTCCATACATTGATTTTATAAAAAGTTTAAAATTTTCATTATGCATTAAAAATTTTGAATTAGACATCATGCATGTTGTAATTGTTTAATGAAAAGGTTATAAGATGACATTTAGACTTTAGATAATCAATGATGATATTTTGAGCATGCCATTATATTTTTTTATGATTGAAAATTATTAGGCTATGTTTTACTTATGTGAAGTACAAAAGTCTAAAAAAATGCATGAAATTAGATGAAATCCATGATTTTTGCAAGGCATAATCAAAATGATCGTATGTGAACTTATAAAATAAATTTATAAGCCTTTAGAGATTTTTATGAGTTCCTTAAGCTTGTTTTTGTTATTAATGTTTGAAAATTTTATTATTGGAGCATTATGCATTTACTTATTGGGAGTATGATATTTAATTTCTCAGTGGCGTATTTGATTTTCCAAAATCAAGAATTTGAGTTTTGTTAAAATTTATGCATTGGTTACTTTTGAAAAATTGAAGGAGTAATGCATGTTCTTTAGAAATCTTTTTAAAAATAGAAGTTTGATGATATTTTTGTATTATTGTATTTAATATGCATTTAACATATTTATCCCTTTCATATATTTACTCCTTGTTAAATGAGTTTTAAACTTTGATGTTGTATGATTTTAAGAGATGAATTTGATGTTTTGATGATTTGAAATTGTTTTGTGTTTAACTTAGGGAAAGTTGAATTGAATTTATGAATGATGTCTTTGATGTGTTGTTATGACCTTCTTTATGCATTTTACATGTTGTTAGTGAAGTTTAAATTTTTGAAAATGGTAATGTGTTATTTTAAGGGGAGTCATAGGCTTAAGGAAGTCGTTGAAATTTTTGAATTTATGAATTTTTGGAACTTGTGACAAGTGTTATATAACCTTGATTAACTTATGGGAAGTTAGTCAAAATTTAAAGGTTACTAATTTTATGATAAAAGATGAAATTTTTGAAATGAGTAAGGGATTGTGAAAATGATATTCATTTTGGAATGGGTTAAGTTTATCCTTTCCTGATGATTATAAGTTATTAAGTGTTTTTAAATGCTTTTATGAAATTGATTTTTGGTTGATTCGTTGCTTTTAGTTGTGTAAAAAGCGAGAGTATCCCTTTTGGAATAGGCAAGTGATGTTTGTTCATTATGCTATTTGATGATTTGAGTGTGATCAACCATTGGTGTTTGCCTTGGACTTGTTTTGTTGTGTTTGATGTCAACAAATCATTTTTTAACAATTGATATCAACAATTGGTATAGGTTGTCTTAATATTTTTAAAAGTTGTATTTTGTTATAAGCTATTTCAAAAATTAGTATGAAGTCAGGTTTAAGAATTGGTATGGATAAGACTCATTTCAACAAGTTTGTTATTAAGTATTTACGATTTTAGGAAATTAATCATCTTTTAACAATAACTAGTGCCATTTTTTAATGACAATGTGGTTTTGAACTAAGATCGTGGTTGATGATATCCCCCTCTAAGTCTTTATGAAATTGTATTTTGAGTTTGCGATATTATATTTCATTATGGGGAGTATATTTTAAAAAAATCTCCATAAATGGTTTTGCAAATTATCAAGTGAAAATTTTTATTTAGTAAAATTAGGAGAAGATGCGCAAATATTTTCATATGTGATTCGTTTGTATTGATATTGGAATGTTAAATATTTTTGTATATATACTTTTTTATGATTAAAAAAAGGGAGAGAAGATGAGATGTGATATTAGAAAAGGATAAAAAAATTGTCTGTATTGTTTACATGTTTAGGTAGCTTATTGTGTATTTCTAATATCACATGATTTGTTATTATTAAAAAAGGGGAGGTTGTTAAACTAAAGGATGATTCCACTTTTGATTTAATGGTGATAAAATGATTTTACTAATTTATTTGTTGAGTTTGATATGTTAAGATAGGTTTTATGGATGCATAATCATAAAGATGCATGAATGTTGAGTCTCAGAGTTAAAGAACATGATTTGAAGTATTTACGTAAGTTAAAGAAAGATAAATGATGATCAATGTGATAAAAAGAAGTTCATTAGATTAAGAAGATAGATGGAAGGTTCAAGAGTAGTAAAATTTATAGCTCTTATGTTGTAATTTTTTATGTAAGTCTCTTTTTGGTCTTACCATAGTGTTAAAGGGCTAACATCATACATATGCATTCATTATTAGAATTTTTCATATAAGATATATAATCAAGAGATATTGTATGTTAGTGATTTGTATGAAAATCCTCTTAATATATACATAAATGTGCAAATGTATGTGAAATTAATTAAGGAATTGTATGAATTGGAAATTAGGTTAAGTTGGTATGACTTGTGTGTTAAGGAATTATGTGAATTAGTTAAAGAAATGTGGTAAATTGGATGCATATCAATGTGTTAAGTTGTGTGATTAAGTTTATTTGTGTAAATTAAGTAAAGATGTGTTTGAAGATGAATGCAATGTATTAAGATATGTATGAATGAGTTACAAGTTGATTTAGAATGAACTTAGTGTAAAAATGGTGTAAAAGTTAGATTAAGGAGTAGATTGGTCGACTCAACTAGGAATTGGTCAACCAATGTGACCAATCGACTAATGCAGCCATTGGAGCCCAAAACTAAAGCGAAGATCACGTTCTAATGGCTAGAAACTAGGGAAAACATGTGTTTAATGTGAATAAACATTGGGCAATAATTTTAAATGGCTAGTAAGTTGATTTTAGGCTATAAATATATGTTTTATGAGTACTTTATCTTCCAAGTGTGTAAGAAAGTAATCATACAAAGAGATTGAGCGTTATTTATGTATTTTTGATTAAGTGTTGTTTAAGTTTTGTATGAGTGTTGTGAAGTTGAATTTTGTATTCATCCTTAAGTGTATGCGAGCCCACAAAAAACCTTGGTGAGTTAAGAGTGAGAAATTTTGCAAGGTGTTTTTATGAGAAGTAAGTTTGTGAAAAAGAGTATGAAGAAGTGTATTTTGAGGGGCTTGAAAGACTGAAAGTTTATGAGGTTGTTCTTTAGAATTAGAAAAATAAAAGAAAAAGATTATCCTTGAGCCTTAACAAAAGGATTGCAAAAGTTATCCTTGATCTTTGAAAAACGATTTGTGAACTAATAATGTATATTTGTTGTAATAGTGAAAATCTTAAGAAGGTTTGTTACAGACTAGATGTAGGAGAAAGTAGACATCTCCGAACCAATATAAATTGATTGTTGATTTCTCTTCCCATCCACTTTATTTATTTACACGTTTTTTTAATTTTTTTATATTATTTATTAAATTATTTATTACCTTTTGCTTGATTATTATTTTTTAGTTTAGTGAATTGGGAATTGATTAAATTAGAATTATTTTTTAAAGTTCCTAATTCACCCCTCCCCTATTTATATGAGTTGGAAAGACAGATGGGATATGTGGTATAATAGAAACAAAATAAAGGAAGATGAAGTTAAATTAGCCATGATTTAGGCTCTAATACCAACTTAGAATATCAAAGGAGGATTAGAATCATGTATTATAGTTGTATTAAAGAGTACATGATGCATTAGTATTTATACAAAATAGTCTAACAAATATAATAAACCAGATATGATTTAGATATCAACTAATAAACAAACTAATAAACTGAAATATTTAATGTCTATCCTTTAATAGTGTCAAATAGATTTATTAATTTTTATCTTTTAATCCCTATATTTTCTCATGCAGATAAACTCCGATATGAACTTGAGATTGAGACCATAGTTAGTAATCAATGGAAGGAAGCTAAATTGTTTAGCAAACAAGCATTTTCATCATCCAAATTGAATTTATGACTTGATTTGGTTGATTCGTCTAATAGATCAGAAATAGAAGAAGCAATGGTTAAAAAACAAAACATTTTGAAGGAATTGGCCACATTAAATTTGAATCAACAGTCACTTTGTATTGAATATCCAAAATTGGAGGTGGCCTTTGAGTTAAATTCTAGTTTGATCCATTTGATGCGTACTTTTCACGATATTAAGAATGAAGATTCTGATAAGCAATTGAAAAATTTTCATGTAGTATGTTAATACACGAGACTACCAGGACTATCAGAAAAGTAAATAAAAGTATGCACTTTCCATTCTTATTAATAGACATAGCTAAAGATTGGTTATTATAGCTACCTCTTAATTCAATAATTACATGGAAAAAATGGCAAGGTTGTTCCTTAATAAGTTTTTTCTTATTTCGTGAGTTGCTAAAGTAAGAAAGGAGATATATATATATATATATGATAAAATAAAAATATATAAAACCATTTATAAGTACTACGAAAGGTGTTAGCCCTATATGGCATATAAAAGGAGGTGAATTAGGTTAATTCAAAATTTCTAAGTCTTTTGCTAATTAAAAAATTCATTCTAAAACAATTCTAATGTAATAGGAAAAAATAATAATGGATTTCAATTAATATATTAATATAGCTCACTCATAAAAATAAACTTATAAAAAGTAAAGAGAGTAGGGAAATACATGAAAATTTAATTTATAATGGTTCAACAAACAATCCTTCCCTACATCTACTCTATAAAATCTCTTAAAAATTTCACTATAATCTTCCTTCTAATAGATGAAGAATAATATTTATATCACACTTTTTTTTGTTTTTTAGTGAAGAGGAACTTACAACTCATAAGCCCACAATAAAATACATATAAAATAATGTCTCACTTGCTTAATCATTGTTTAAGAGGTTCACATCTTAAAATAATGAATTTAACCAAAATACATAATCACACACTCTAAAATTCCCTTAATTGATCATTTACATGCACTTTAATGATCTTAGATGCAATTAGATCACGTCCCATACTTCAAATGCACTCTATAACACCTATTTATAGACTTAAAAGACTAACTAGCCATTTATAATCATTGGATATCATTAAATAATAAAATCTTCTTATTAATAACTGGGCACTAGATAGCTATCATGACCATTGGTTGAGCATTAATAGACCACTTAATCACACTAGTCACCAATCTTGTAATTTCACCTACATTAGTTGACCACTCCTCAGTACAGGTCAATTAGTCCCTCAACAAAATAGAGACTAATCGACTAGTAATTTAAACACTGATTGACTACTCCTCTTGGAAACAATTTTTAAGCACTTTCTTAGGTTTATCAAGGTTCCAAAACTCATTCTTTTCAAAATTACTTGACTCAAACATATTCAAAATGTCCTTAGAAAATATATTAATACATCAAAAGGATTTTAAAAAAAATGTCCAATAATATCCTCTTAATCATAGACCACTATAGGAAGTTAATCTAAATGTCAATAATTATGCAATAATTGATCCTTAAATAAATTATGATGAGTAAGATAAGATTTACATAAAAATTACATAAGTTGACCTATTAACTCTTTAAAGTCTTGATCTCGATCATATTCTAACGATGTTTTATGATTATTTAAATATAGGGTAAATCTCCCGTAGTTCTATAAAATATTTAAGCAATGAAGTTGCCTTTAATATGGAATTCTTAATAGCTCCTCAATTTTTTCCAAACTCAGAATATCCACGTGCCCTCACCCATAGCTTCCTTTCCACAATCCCTTTATCTCTATTTTGTGTCTTGCATATTGTTGTTATATTTGTTTATTTATTTGTTTAGTGTTTTCCTCTCCATATTGAAGACAATATATTGTCTAAGTATGAGGAGGTAGTACTTATATGATATTTTATTGCATGATGTTTGACAGTATATTTTTAAGCATGCATTTTCTATTTTTTTTTCATTTTTGTGAGAATTGCTTAGGCTTAAATACATAGATGGAATGAGATTGAATGGAATTAGTCCACTTCGAAATAAGATTGTTTGAGTAGAGAAGAATTATGACCTTAGGAAATTTATATATAATTGTCTTTCCATTGAAATTATAAATTAATTAGGATATTGCATGCCTCTTTTTAATTCTTTAACAATTGTTTGGATTCACATTCTAGTTGAGTAATTAGAGGTATGCCCCTAATGACATGCACAATCATATAAAAATATTAAGTGGTTGTTCTTAACAAATATAAAATTGAAGTTTAAATGAAAAAAGTGAAACCTACAGATCTTTTCTCTCGAAATCAAAACATTGCATAAATGATTAGTTAGTAATAGTCTACCTTCCACTTGGTAATTGGACATAGTGCTTGCTTATATTTATCTTGGATATAAGAATAAGATAGCAATTCTTTAATTAATATACATTTTCAATTTACATACAATCATTATGTAAATGGAATAAGTGAGTATTTTGAATCTCCTTGAACAATTAGAGTTTTTAGTTAGTCTAATTTTATAAGATCTTTTATCACTATTACATTCAATTTGTCATTCATTATTGCATTGTGTGTGCATTAGGTGTTATGTGCTCCTGGAATGTGAAGTTTAGCTTGAAGACAAGAAAAGTTTTAAGTGTGTGAGGTTGATAGTTGTGCTTTAGCATATATTTTCCTAATTGTTTAGCATGTGATTTTGCATGTTTATGATAGAATTGATGTGTTTAGGACTTAGTTTATGGTTCTTTTGATGTTATTATTTTTTTAATGTGTTTTGAGTGCTTAGTGATGATCTTAGGGATGAATTGGATCTTATTAGTGTGTATGCTTGATGTGTTTTCAATTGGAACAGAAATAGGGAAAAAGGAAGAGAAGAATAAGACAAGCTTAAACAAGTACTAATTTTGGTATAACTAATTTTGATGATGCATTAGATATAACTATATAGTTCAGATTGTTGTGAAATTTTATAGGGTGTAAGAACATCATATGAGAAACCTATATATTGAATTTCATGATCATTATAGGTGCATAGGAGAATTTATAGCACAAATACCGAGAAGAGTAGAAAGCTAGAATTTTTAAGGAACAAAGATGGAGAAGAGGTAAATGAAAAGCAAAAAGGCCACGATCGTGGCCTAGTGGTCCCAAAACCTACAGAGAGGCATTTGACACATGATATTTTAAGTTAATAGGGTATAAAAAGGTTTAAAACTCTTAGAATTATCATTCTAATCGTTAAGAGCTTTCCCTATGAAGTTAAAAATAGGTTTTAAAGGCTCTCTAATGGATGAATCAAGATCAAATCCACTTCCAAGCAAGAAAATCTCAACCTACAAAATTTCCAGCATAAGGGAGAGAAGAGAAGAGTGGCACCTTTACTAGTTTTTGTTTCTTCTTCTCTTTTACTATTTTTTTGTATAAATATTATGTTAGTTAAGAGATTAATTAACATCACGAGTAACTGAACCGTATTATAGGATTTTTTTGAACTATTTTGTTGAACTCATCTTGTTGATTTAATGAATATATGTTTATGATAATTTGTGTGTTTAAATATTGTAATAGATTGAGAAATTGATCTATGTAATTTGTGTTAGGTTATGTATTGAGAGTTGGCACTCAATACACTTACAATTATCAAGTTAATTGATTGATTATAGATAGATCTTGATTAATTAATTAATTTTCTATAAGATTACTTCATAACTAGTTGAATAATTAGGACACGTTTTGTATATTGAGAGGTTGTAAGACTAATCTTATTTAATTTGGTTAGGGAAGCTTAATTACACCTTGAGAGAGGGTGACTAAAATATTAGGATATCTTAGGTTAATCATAATTAAATCAACAAGATAGGAGGGAAACAAAATAGAGATAGAAGTCATTCATAATCTTTAATCTTGAATTCAAAAGCTACTTCATATTTCCCTTTTAATTATTCATTTGTAGTTGTTTTGTTTTAGTTTATTTTTCAATATCTGTTGTTTAAAATTGTGCCTTAACCAAAGTTTAACTTGAATCAAATGGTAACTAAACGTAATCCTTGTAGGGTGATATCTACTTATATTACAAGTTACAACCCATTTACTTGCGATATTAGCGTAAAAAAAGTTAGTGTTACTTAGCGTTTATCAGAATATATCTATTAAATCCTACAACTTAGTTATTATCATCATCATTATCATCATCATCATCATCATCATCTCATCCTTAAAGATTTCCACATATTTGTGTGGAAACAAGGAAGTGAAGTTTGAGTAAATAACGATTAAACGTATGTCCGCCAACATAAATAGGGAATTATATTGAATTTAATAAAGTTTCAATACGTCTTCTTTTATATTATTTTCTAATGCTTACTAATACACTAAAGCAACATTGACACATAGTAGATATCATGAAAAGGAGTGAAGCTAATCATTACAAGTATATCAATTACTATATCATCACCTTGTATATGGGAATCTAGCTCTTACTTTGACCTATCTCCAATGGTAGGAAGATACTAAATTTGTCACCTTCATGTGGTTGGAATAAACACGCATTGGTTTTTCTTATGGGTAAAAAGTATTATTTTAACCTTAACATTTTCACCAATATTTAAGCCAGATCTTAATATTTCGGAACATTAAAAAAGAACCTTAATATTTCAAAAACGTTCAAAAAGAACTTTAACATTTTAAAAATGTTTTAAAAGAATAGCCACTTACTTTTATGTTAGCTTCTACCATTAAGTGTGTCACATGTTAGTTTTTTATAGGCACAAAAATTTCTATAAGTCCCACAATATTGTATAAATTTTTATTCCAATAAAAGAGTAATAAATGATAGTGTAATTTATTAATAGCACTGACTACACGACTAGCTTCTCATGGCCAGCCGTGACCGATCCTATTAAAATAATAATAATATAACATAATTATATTATTATTATTATTACTGCTATATTATTATTATAATATACATATATGGCGGGTAGACCATGGAAGGCCATAGCCCATCGGGGATGTAGTTTTACTCTTTATTAATCATTAACCTAGCAGAGCCCACAAAATGTCTTTAAGAGACGGTGACGAAGAAGCCTTATATGCTTTTCGAGCATCCCACATGGGAGCAAGTGCACTATTAGAAAACAAAATAACATCTTGTCTAGTCTTATAGTGAGCTTGTAGGTATTCATTAAATTTCGATAAGGGCCTGACTAGTAGTTCCATATTTGTGATGATATTGTTAGGTAAGCATTTTCTTTTAGGTTATCTGTTCTTACCAACAAGACATCCATGGATTTTGATATAGGTATAGGTTTTTGTGTGAGAAAAGCAACTGGTTAGAGGATGGTTTTCTAGTTTTCTTGGAAAAAAGAAAATCGATGTAGCTCTAGGCCCTGTGTCCCAAAGATGGAGATGGTCTGAAATGAGTTACTTTGGATAAAGATAGCCAGACTAACTTCAACGTAGGTTGTTTCAAGAATGTATGTGATGGTAATTGTTGAAATGATGGCTTATTTCCAAATGAGAATGTCCCATATTGAAAAGAAATGAAGAATGAAGGACATGTGAAGGCTATAAAAGGAATTCCAATCCTTTTAGTTAAATAATCTCAAAACAATTAAGCTTATTTTCTCTAAGGCATTGTTTTAAATGCCATTCTTTCTCTCCTTGTATTTCTTTTCTATAAAGAGTGTAGGAGAGTGTTTTTGGGTGTAGTGCCTTGATAAGAGGTGTAAGGTTTGGGTATTGGGTTCAGTGAGAAAAATATTGTTTTGTGGTTGTAACCATTTTTCATATAGTGGATATTTTTCTTAGTTGTTCTTTGGCAACGGTCGTAATTTTTCTCTTCGCGGAGTTTTTCACGTTATATTGTGGTGATATTCTCTTTAATTTCTATTATTATTTTTCTAACGAACTTGATTCGAAAGGGTAGAAATATTGGGTGTTTCGTATTATTCCAAAATTTTGCAACAGTAATGGAGTCTCGAAATCAAACCAAAGATTATTGGACGTTGCTTCTACACATAACTACCTATAGAAATACACTGGCAATTTAAAAGGTTTACGTAGGCCATGTTTAGTTTAGTTTTTATTTTTAATTTTGGTTTTCTATTTTTCTAAATAAAAAAATCAATAAATAAAACACACTAATACAACACAGAATTCGATAAAGAAAACATAATAACCAATACAAAAATACAACAATCACAACAAAAAACAACAATCCACAACCCAACTAAACATCCCCTTAGGCTTTGCTTTGAATGAGGTGTCCAAAGCTATGGTTAAAATAAGTGGCATCAAAGTGAAGGAGAAATAAGAAATATTTGTTTTAAGTTTAATATATATATATTTATATAAGATAGAGAAAGACAACCATTATTGTTCCATAAACAATAATCGTAACTAGATAAATGACATAAAAAATATTAAGAAATATGATCATCAACTAAAGATTAATATTCTGATGAGAACTATGAAATGGAATGTCCTTACAGTTTCCAATTTTTTTTAGTAATAAAAATATACGTCCCATGTTTTTGTTCCAGGAATCTCCACGCTATCTTAAAACCAAGGCCATATAGGAAATAAACCACTTTTCATGATTCAATATGACGCTACCATACCTTAAGGAATGGAATATTTCTTGCCTAATTTCTAACGCGATGAGAATCAAAACAATGATTTTCTAGCATTACATTTTCTTCTATCCCAAAAAACCATCCTTTGACCATTTTGTTTTCTCATGTAGAAACTTGCAAGAAAACACTTAGCTAAAGATATCATCACTATTATGATCACCACTCATCAAACCCTCATCAAACTTTAACGAATAACTCAAGGAATACCGACAAGTTCACCATAGGAGTAAACATGGTATTTTTATGGTTTCCAACAAAGTGCCTCCTCTTACATGTGATGCTCGGAAACCAGAGAAGCCTTCTTCTTCACCGTCTCTCAGTGACATTTTATGGCCTTCTACAAGTTAATAATTAATAAATTACACTACCATATGTCACTCTTTTATTGGCATAAAAATTTATGTAGTATTGTAAACCCGTAAAAATTTCTATGTCAATCAAAAAATAACATGTGACTCACTTAACGATAGAAGTTGACAAAGAAGTGAGTGAGTGTTATTTTTAAATATTTTTAAAATATTATAATTTTTTAAAAAATTAAAATTCTTTTTAAATGTTCAGAAATATTATAATTTAACTTAAATATTAAACATTCTACCCAACATTTTGAATATCATTACGTCCTGTCAGTTACTGCTGGTATGCATCATACCGTCGTGGAAACATAATAGTAATACTATTTTTCGTATCGCATATAAATATTGATTGGTACTAGCAATTTCGGCGGGTAACAGCCAGAGTGCGCCATTCCGATTTCGTATTAGGGACAAAAATAAAAATTTGAAAAAATTATTATCTTTCATAAATAATTATTTTTCTTTTTTATATTTTTAGTACTAACAAATATTTTTATTTAATTTTTGATATATAAATTAGTTTTATGGTTATTTTTATTTGTAATCTCTAATTAATCTAAATTTAGTTAATACACTAAAGATTTCATTAATTCATATTTATATTTGTAATATTTTTTAATGTACCATTAAATGATCTTAAATATTCCATCAACTCATATTGCTATTTATAATCTTATATTTGTAAATTTTTAATAAAATGAGTATAAAAATTTAAAACATTTTAGTTACAACTAATTTATTAATTATTTTAAATTAA
>JAOXYD010229407.1:0-18114 GCA_028565735.1 Pinacopodium congolense
AAGTTTCATAACATAGTCATTGAATCATTTTTATTATTCATATGGTCTAAAATTATTTTTTAAATCTTTTTTGAAGTTTTATTCAATGTTTGGATAGTTAAAAATTGCTTTAGCCATTTTTTGCATTTTTAGAATTGAAATTTGTTTGGTTTAAGCTCTTTTGTTAGCATGCCTTAAATCTGTCCACATTTGAATTATCATCATTCAATCTAATTTTTAGTACCCAAATCATTTTTTATTGCTTTAAAATTATCATTCTCATTTTTCCTAGGGTCTTAATAGTGTACTAGAATTTTATTCCATTTTTTAATACTTAAAAATTTATTAAGCTTTAAAAAGATAGATTACTCAAAGCTGTCTCCAAAAGGTCTTTCTTTACTTATTTAGAATTAATTCAAGTGTAACCCTAATTCGTTTAAGGAAAAAAATGTTTAGCCATATAAAAGCCTTAGTAACCTCCTAGACCTCCCAACACTCTCAAATCTTGTTTTCTTGCTCTCAAAAACAAAATTGATAGATTAACTTTCCTAATCTCTTAAAGCTGTCTCTCTCTGCACTATTTTGGTTTTCTCTTATCCCTATCATATTAAATTTTTTTGATAAATTACGAAATTTTCATTTTCTATTAGATAAGGTGTGTATGGTTGTGATTGATTATATTTTCAAATTTGTGGAGTGATTATATTGATTGATTAAAACATAAACTCCTAAATATATCAAATCTGTTTCTGTCTGTTCTGATCTATCTTAGATATTGATTCTCGACACATAAATCTGTTTCAAAAATTCTGATTTTGTGATTTTATATTTTCTTATAGTTTATAGAGGTTTTTTTAATTTTTGTTTCGATTTTTGAAAGAATATATCTTAGGTTTTAAGTCTGTTCACTTCAGAAGTGTTGAATCTATCTATATTTTTCTGTGATAAATTTCAAGGTGTTTATAGGCATTTTAATCAATTTTTAAAATCCTTAACCAATTATTTTCTGATTCCCTATATGTCTTAGAGTTAGCTAAATCTTTTTTTTGGATTTTTTGAAGGCTATCTGATTTAGTTTAAAAATTGTTTTTCGAATACACCTAAAATGTTACTGTTTTTATGTTCTTGTGTTAATTGCATATTTTGATTATATAAATCAGCTATGGGTGTGCAAGCTTGTGGTTTTTGGTTTGTTTATGATCTTAGGATTATCTAGGTATTTTTATTTTTATTTTTGAGCACTTATATCTTCTGTTTAGTTTTCATATTTCAAACTACTCAAATCTGTCCGAAATTCATTCATTTACTTTCATACATATATTTGAGCATCCAAATCAAATCTATTTGCTTCCAAATTATGGTTCTCTATTTGTTTAAGTCTCAAAAGTGTTATTAAATATTTAACTAATTTCTTATAGGCTTATTGGACTGTTGAGAAGTATTATTGTTCTATTCATTAAATCTGTCCATATTTGGATTAAGTGAATATTTCAGGTTGTGCATCATAATCATACGAGTTTTTTTTGTGTGCATTAAATCTAGAATATTAAGTTTGTTTTAGCTTTCATTTATGTCATTGATCATTCATTTCATCAGTGAAAGCTTTAGAGCCCTGCTATTGATTGTGCTTTAAGTGAAATACATTCATAAGTGTCCTTAGTCACTTGAAAAGGGGAATTTGCATTGTTAGATTGTTTAAGGTTGTCAAGGCTCCTCTTTGCTATATAAAGGGTGGGAAGGCTCCTCTTTACCTTAAAAGATTGGGTTGTAAAGGCTCCTCTTTGCCTAGAAAAATATTGTCCTATGAAGGCTCCTCTTTGCCTAGAAAAATATTGTCCTATGAAGGCTCTTCTTTGCCTTAAAAGATTAGGATATAAGGCTCCTCTTTGTTTAGAAAAAGATTGTCCTGTAACGGCTACTCTTTGCCTAGAAAAAGATTGTAATTGTTTTTGCTTTAATTAGTTAAGAATAATATCTAACAAGTATTTAGAGAGGAGACGTAACCTATTTTTTGGGTAGGTGAACTTCTCTCTCTTTTTACTTATTACTTCTTGTGCATTATCAGTTTGGCATTCACTCTTGCATAACTCATAAATTTTTTTTTCAGTGTTAAGTTTAAATTCCATAATAAAGTTTTTAACACTCAATTCACCCCCTCTTGAGTACCTTTAGGGTTTACAATTGGTATCAAAGTTTGGTCTCACATTTGCATTAGTTTCTAGTGAAACTGTGAGCAAGCATCTAGTATGGCACATTCGTTTAGTCAAGAGGGTGTAGATATTCATAAGCCACTAATTTTTAATGGAAAAGATTTTCTTAAATGAAAAATTAGGATCAAGTTTTTTATTATGGGCTAATATTTACATTTGTGGAAAATTATTTCTAATGGCTTGTCAAATAACGATAAATTTACTTCTTTAAATGAAAAAGCTATGCATATCTTACATGATGCATTAGATAAAAGCATTCTTGATAAAATTTCTTTCTATACTTCGGCTAATGATATTTGGTGTAGGTTAGAACAAATTTTTGCAAGTGGAAATGATATGGAAGAATCTAAAGAAGAAGAGGAAAAAACTTCAAACACATTCCTTGTAGTCTTTATGGAAGAAGCTCTATCATCATCAAATATTGAAAAGAATAGCAGTGAGGTACCTTCTAGCTCTAACTCTAATGATGATGAGTATAATGCTTTAGAAGTAGATTTGAGCTATAATGAATCGATTAGATGTTTAGAACGTGCTACTATAAGAAGGAAGAAACTATACTCGAAGAACAAGGAATGTATGAAGTTGATGGATAATATTAGAGTAGAAAATGAAAAATTGAAGAATGATTTGTTGCTTTAGAATCTAAGAATGTGAATGTTGTTTCTAATAATTGTATGATTGAGAATGATAAATCAGTGAATGTTAATGATTGTTTAAAAATTGAATTGGATTAAAGTTTGCATGAGAATGAGAAGTTGAAAGATGAATTGCATGACATGTTAGAATATGAAAATGCATGCATATTAGAAATGGATAGGTTAAAGATTGAAATTAATGACATGCTAGATTTTAAGAGTGTGGATGTTACTATGCATGACAATAAGAATAAGTTGATGCATAAAAATGAATCTTTGAAGAAGGAAGTGGATAACTTCAAAGAATCATTGTCCAAATTCATAAGAGGCAAAGAAAAGTTAGATTTCTTACTAGGTAGACAAAAGAGTTCCAATGATAAATGTGGCTTAGGCTTTATTTAAGGAAGTGAAACTCCTAATTCCAAAACTATTTTTGTAAAGGGAAAAAGCTTAAATGAAGAAAGTGTATCAAAGTCCTCATTTGATAATGGTGCATCCACATCTAGAGCTTATATTAGACCATCCCTTAAGAATGTTACATCTTCATCAAAACTACATGCTAGGAAGAGGAATCATGCATTCTTATATGCATCTGAGACAAAAGCTAGGATGGATGTTCATGTAGCCAAAAATAGGTATAATTTCTTTAATAGTACACAACCATCTCATAATGATACATTTTAGACTCATGTTAGTCAAAGAGCTAATAGACATACTCATGCATCTCATATACATGCATATAATCATAAGAACACTTCATATTCACATCTTAGGAGGGATTTCCATCAAAGAAGGGACATGCATATATCTAGGCCTTATAATAGGCATCAAGTTAAACAATTTGAGTCCTTGCATTCTCATACTCATTCTAGGCCATTAAACATGTTTCATTCATATTCTACACATAACCTCCATCAAGTTTATTTAGAAATATAAGACCTAGAAATTCATTTAAGTCTCATGTTAGGCAAAGTGGCATGGTTCATAGGCATAATGACATTATGCATTCTCATAACTCTCATATGCATGATTATCATTCTAAGAGAGTTCATTTTGATATGAGAAATGCTTTTAGGCATCAAGATCATAGGTTTTATGACCATATACATAATGCTCCATATGTTTGTAACTTTCGTGGTAGGCTTAGACATCTAGAAGATTTTTATTTTATTAAATAATGAATGTTTAAGAAACCTTATCAAACGCAGGTAAGAAACATTCTAAGGCTAACCCCTAAGGACCCAAAGATATGTGGGTACCTATAACAAAATGAATTTCTTGTTTTATAGGTCAACATACATTTGATACTAAATTAGTGTCAAGTTAGGAATTAAGAGGAAGTTGCATCTGCAACTTAAAGTGAAATGTGAGACCATCATCATGAGTCCTCACATGAGCTTATCAAGCAACATTGTTGAACCAAGTGAAGTGTAAAGGATGTGGAATCAAATGGTGATGCAAAATGAGATATTTCTATATCCTTACTTGATAATATCTAGCTAACTTGGTCTTGAATATTTGTACTTGATTTGAGAATGTTGGCCTTACTATAGATGTTTTATATTGAAAACTTGATTCATATGTTTAGGGGAAGTCGTTGCACGTTATAATTAAGAGCCATTGCATGTTCATTATTGGAAGCATTGCATATTTGCATAACTTTTTTAAACTAACAAATTTTATTAAAAGTTATTGAATTTTTATTATTAAAAGTCATTGCATAATTTTTTAAATTTGTTGCACTACATTGATTTTAGCATATGACTTGTCTTTGATGCATTGCTATTTTTTTAAATAGATCTTTTTTTTTTTTTTTGGAAATGGATTCATTGCATAAGTATAGGAAGAATGCTATTTTCAATTGATACTTTTAATTGGTATTAGAACTTATAACTTTTTCAATCGGCACGTTGCATTAAAATTGTTGTATGATTTTTGAAGTAGGTGCATTACATTTATTTCAACATATGAATTGTTTTGAAAATGATGTATTGAACATGTTTTGAAAAAGTTTGTTGAAATTAATATCATACTTTGTTTTTGCAATTGGTATCTTAACTTTAAAATTTTCAATTAGTACCATATCTTTGAATTCTCAATTGGTATTTTTTCTCACATTTGATATCAATTAGTATCATACTCTTACTGTTGGTTTTTATAATTGGTATCATTTTTTAAAAATGTTTACCATATTATTTCACAATTAGTATCATGTTTCATAAATGATCATTATAATTTGTAATTGGTATCATGTTTCATAAATGATTATCATAATTTTCAATTGATATCATCTTCTTACATTTGGTATCAATTAGCATAATATTTTTACAATCGGTATCATATTTTACAAGTGGTATCATTTCTTTTCAATTGATATCATATTTGAAATTGTGCATATTTTTTAAAAAGGTTTTAAGATAAGTTCATTCCCCTTATGTGATTAAATGTTTTCAAATGCATAAATTTAGGGGGAGTGCATCTTTTTGACATATGTAATTGGTTTTACATGATTTAAGAAAAGTTTACATGGTTGATGCATATTTTATGTTTATAATGCAAAATATGCGTACCTTGTGTTTTGGTTGTAGTAAGCATTTATTAATCAACATGTCTTTTTGTTGCATAATGTATGTTTCTAAATCATAACATGTTAAACATATGATTTTCATGTAATATATCCATAAATATGTGTTCTGATGTGATATATGTATTATGTGTATTTTTAATGTAAACGTGCATAATATATGTTTTTGATGCATAAAGATAGATATTAGCTATTTTGATGTATAATGTATATGGTATAGGAAAATGTACATATTTGAAGCATAGAAAGTGCATAGTATGTGTTTGGTAAAGTATATTATACGCTCATCCCTTTACATGTATAATTGTCCCATAATGCATGATTGCATGCATTTAGGGGTAGCATCATATATAATTGGTATTTTTTAAAAGATACATTAATTAAGGAGAGTAAGTTTTAAGAATCTGTTACAATTGGTTAATATATTCACTAATCAAATGTGTGAGGAAATATTTTGTATGATAAGGAGATAATTGAGCATGATTGATAGTGCATCTCTTTGATTGTTATATGTTGATAAATGCTTTGCCCCTCATGATATAGGTTCTCATGTATGTTTTGTTTTGTTCTTTTTGATGATGTCAAAAAGGGGAATAAATGTATGTGATATTTAAAAGCTTATGATTTATGGATTGCACATATTGAGGGGGAGTTTTACAAAGTTGATGCATGAATTAAAGGAGAGCATTATTAATAGTTTTTGGCATGATTTGAAGATATATGCTATGAATTTGTCATCTTGAAATGTATTTTATTCCTTATATGATATCACATGTTTTTTCATCATTAAAAAGGGGGAGATTTTGAACCAAGGGAGGTTCCAATCTTAGTTTTATGATAACAAAACATCATTATTACTATTGATTTGAGTTTGTATGGTGAAAATCAAAGATAGGTTTATTTCAAGATGACTTCATATGTAAAGCCTAAAATTAGAGGGCTAAGATGAAGCTAAAGCTAAAAACAAGAGTTATGGAAGCTACAAGATATTAGTTAGGGTGTCTTGCATACAATTATAAGTTTCACTAATTGTCCAATTGATCTAGGGGCTCATTATTGATCCTGCATTACAGGTAGTTCATCTTAAGTTGCATCAAACTTCATTTGATTACAAATCCACTTTGTAAAGTTAATTAAATCATGTCGATGTGTTTTATGATCTCACAAACTTGTTTTAAGTCTTAATCAATGTTTAGATAGTTAAAAATTACTTTAGCCATTTGTTTGGTTTAAGCTCTTTTGTTAACATGCCTTAAATCTGTCCGCACTTGAATTTTCATCATTCAATCTGATTTTTTAGTACCCAAATCATTTTTTAGTGCTTCATAATTATCATACACATTTTTCTTAGGGTATTAATAGTATACTAGAATTTTATTTCATTTTTTAAGCACTTAAAATTTTGATTAAGCTTTAAAGAGATAGATTACTTAAAGTTGTCTCCAAAAGCTCCTTCTTTCCTTATTTAGAATTAATTCAAGTTAAACCATAAAAAATTTATACAAAAATACAAAACACCACAAAAAAAAACCTACCAGCCTCCTAGAACCCTCAATATACTCAAATCTCGTTTTCTTACTCTCGAAAACAAAATTGAAAGATCAACTTTCACAATCTCTCCAAGCTATCTCTCTCTCCACACTATTTTAGTTTTCTCTTATCGCTATCATACTAAATCTATTTGATAAATTTCAAAATTTGTATTTTCTGTTAGATAAGGTATGTATGGTTGTGATTGAGCATAATTTCGAATTTTTGAAGTGATTATATTGATTGATTAGAACATAAACTCCCAAGTATTTCAAATCTATTTATGTCTGTTCTTATTTATATTAGATAATGATTCTCGACACATAAAGCTATTTCAAAATATCTGATTTTGTGTTTTTATATTTTATTATTGTTTAAAGAGGTTTCATGATTTTTGTTTCAATTTTTGAAAGACTATATCTTAAGTTTTAAGTCTATTTACTCCAGAAGTGTCGAATCTGTCCAGATTTTTCTGTGTTGAATTTCATCGTGTTTCTGGGCATTGTAATCAATTTCTAAAATCCTAGAAATTTTTTTTTCTGATTCCCTATGTGTTCTAGAGTTAGCTAAATTTGTTTCAAATTTTTCAAAGGCTATCTCAATTGGTCTAAAAATCATTTTTTAAATACACCTAAATTGTTACTATTGTTTTGTTCTTGTGTTAATTGCATATTTTGATTATATAAATCCGTTCTGGATGTTCAAGCTTGTAATGTTTGGTTTTCTATGATCTTAAGATTATCCAGTTATTTTTATTTTGATTTTTTAGCACTTATATCTTCTGTTTAGGGTTCATTTTTGTAAAATGCTCAAATCTGTCTAGAATTCATTCATTTGCTTTCATACATATATTTGAGCATCCAAATCAAATCTATTTCCTTCCAAATTTTGGTTCTATGTTTGTTTAAGTTCCGAAGTGTTATTAAATATTTAACTAATTTTTTAGAGGCTTATTTTACTATTTGGAAGTATTATTGTTCTATTCATTAAATATGTTCAGATTTGGATTAAGTGAATATTTCAGGTTATATATCATAATCATACAAGTTTTTTTGTGTTCATTAAATCTGGCATATTAAGTTTGTTTAGCTTTCATTTTGTGTCATTCATCATTCATTTCATTAGTGAAAGCTTTGAAGCCCTTATATTGATTGTTCTTTAAGTGAAATACATGCATAAGTGTCATTAGTCACTTGAAAAGGGGAATTTGCATTGTTAGATTGCTTAAGGTTTTCAAGGCTCCTCTTTGCCTAGAAAAAGATTGTCTTGAGAAGGCTTCTCTTTGCCTTAAAAGATTAAGTTGTAAAGGCTCCTCTTTGCCTAGAAAAAGATTGTCTTGAGAAGGCTCCTCTTTGCCTTAAAAGATTTGGTAGTAAAGGCTCTTCTTTACCTAGAAAAAGATTTTCTTGTGAAGGCTCCTCTTTGCCTTAAAATATTGGGTTATAAAGAGTCCTTTTTGCCTAGAAAAGGATTGTAATTGTTTTTGCTTTAATTATTAAAGAACAATATCCAACAAGTAGTTGGAGAGGAGACGTAGCCTATCTTTGGGGTAGGTAAACTTTTTTAACAAACTGTGTGTCTTGCCTTATCTTCTCTCTCTCTTTTTACATATTACTTTTTGTGCATTATCAATTTGACATTCACTCTTGCATACCTTATTAAATAGTTAAGTGTTAAGTTTAAATTCCACAAGAAGTTTTTAACACACAATTAACCCCCCTCTTGAGTGCCTTTAGGGCTTACAAATCTCACCCCTCTTAGGTTCCTTTTAGGACCAACAAAGCCCTTATGTGTCCTAAGCCCACATAGAGTGAACATCTTAATGGGCTTTCAAGATGAATGACTAGACAGATGGTAGTATAATTATTGGTCTTATAGGTAATGGCAATTGATAGGGATGTAGTTTCTAGGATTTTTTTAGTATCATTTTTTATGTTTTCATCATATTTATCTCCAACTTTACTTCATCATATCCTACCTTATTATGCTTATGTAACCTGTATTAGCCTTACTTTCTTTCCTTATTTTTATTCTCCTTCGTTCTTCCATCCTGCTTTTGAAATTTTTAGCACTTGCACCTATTTTTCTTCTTCCTGCCAAAGTTAGTTTCCACTTTTGGCAACTAACTTTTAAATTACTATTCATCTTCTCTCCCTCTTCCTTTTTTGGTACTAACTTTTCAATTAATGTTAAATTACTCCCTCTTTTTTCTTCCTTTTCTGTTCCTAGCTCTTCTCTCCATAAACAAAGTACCTCCTCTAGAAGTCATCTCCCCTATGCTACCTCTCTTAAGCCTAATCAACCCTAGATCTCTACTAATCCTTAGCCTGTCAAGGTTGATAGACCTTTACACCCTTAATTTTATGTCCTAGGAGATTATATTTTTATAGAAAAAAGTCCTTATCTTCCTGCCCAAGACTTCGATAGCTATAGTGTGATTTCACCTTCATTAGATGTTTTATAGCCCTTGAATTGTTAGATTTTTTCTAAAAAAAGGTTACCCTTTTTTGTGGTTAACAATTAGTCCAACAAATAATGGAAGAACTTGGGCCTCTAGCAAATGCTTCTCAATGATCAAGTCCTCTTTCTTTTTAAAATTTCAAATGAAAGCAACATGAGCAATGATATGACCTAAGTTATATAAATCTTTAGTGCAATTTTAAACCTTTAAATATTAGGTTTAAGCCCCTTTTACGTACTTTTTGTACTTTTCACAATTCAATATTTCAATTGTTGAATTTGATATTACTTTTATGAGATTATGTAAAAAGGATTTTCGTTTTTTTAGGCCTTATATGTGGATTTTAATCATATAAGGAATTAGATGGTCCATGGTATTAAAAATTGGAAGAAGAATGACTTTCTAGTGTGATTCACACCCTACCCCATGATAATGACCTAAGCCATAAAATTTTCCAAGATAAAACATCATTTGAGCCATGAAGCTGACGATTCAATGGTTAAGGTCATGGTCATGACCTTGGTTATGATCTTACCTTCAATTTTATAACTTATCCCATAATCATTACTCTAGCTAAGGGATAATTAGGCTCCATCTCTTTATAAGAGGCTTTTGAGTTCTTATTTAACATTGTTAACCCTAGAGTGAGGGCAATTTCCATTTAAGAGAAGAAACACATTTGAAAACCAATTCCACTCAAGATTAAAGTGATCAAATGGATAAATCAAGATCAAAGTGAAGATTCAGAAGTTTAGTAGAGATTTAAATAAGGGTTCCTTAGAGATTAAAGACTTTAATTATATAAGAATGAGTTTTCTTTATCTTTACTCTTCCTTAACCATTGTTGGATTTATGATTTGATTTCTTTGCATCTAGAAGGGATGACCCTAAGATGTAGTGTTAATTGTATCTAGATGGGATGAACCCTAAGATGTAGTGTTAATTGTTCTTTCTTTGATTCAATGTATAAATTTCCATATTTTTATTTAGATTTATCTACGGATATAATAAATTGGTTTTGATTTCTATGCAAGCATAAGTGTTAATTCCGTATTTGATTTTATGTATTTAGATTAAGAGATCATTATATATAAATAAATCAATCTATAGCTAAATATTCTAGCATAGAGTTCTAGAAATAATCTTACATAAGATTTTTAGGTTAGGTGTGAATCTAGCCAAAATAATAGCATCCATAGATCATAGTAATTCTTCTAATTGGGTTATTAATTTAGAAGAAATTCTAATTAATCAACTAAGAGGATAGATCAGAGTAATGCTACTAGTTAGGGTATTAATCTAGAAAAACTTCTAATTAATCAACCAAGAGGACAGGAGTTATATAACTTGAGAGAGAATAAAATTCAAATTAGGGATTTTACAGGCTAAGTAAATTTGGTAAATATTGAATCAATGAATCTATTTATGTCTCAGGGCATTCCTTATCTAGGTCTTTAATCTCATTAATAATTTGTTTTTTGTGTAAATTGTTTGGGTTTGGTTTTAGACCTTGAGTTTGTTCTTAAATTTAGTTTAATTAGAATTTTAATTAAATTACTTGTTTTGTTAGATCAGATAGTAGAATGATAGTTAGTATTAGATGTTTAATCCTCACAAAGCAACATCCAAACTTGCCTAAGTTATACTATAATATGATAAATGCACTTGCTTTAGTGGTAACAGTATTATTTAGTTTAATGTTTAGATTTATTTTTTTAAATTTTATTAGGGAATCTACAACATCAATTTTTTAGCATGATTGCTGGGCATTGAATATTTGGAAAGCCTTATTATTTCTATTAGTATAATCAATTTTTCTCATCTGTTTAATTTTTATTTTGTATTATACACTTAGTTTTCTTTCTGTGGCTAGAGGCAGTTAAAGTAATGGAATTTAAAAATTATTAATGGACATACTATGAACAAGATAACTAAGGAACTTTGATCAATAGGTAGAGAGTTGATGGGATGGTCTATAATAACCATTGGAGTAATACCTACAACTTATTATGGATTGATCAGACTTATTTTAAGCTGGTTTCATTAGATTATTATTAATAATAAGAGGAAGAATCAAGGTTAGAAATGTTATTAGTGATGACTATATCCACAATAAAATCTCAATTTGAAGGTATAGAGGTATCCATCCACAATTTAATGGCACAAGTTGGGAAACTTGTTTTTTTATTAAAGTCGTATCTACAAAAAAACTTCAATTAAAAAAGTATAGAGATGTCTTTACACAAGTTGGTGACAAAAGTGAGGTAGCTAGTAGAACTGATTGTAAAACAAAAGTAGACAAGTTTACCTAATATTATGGCAGCAGAGTTAAGAGTAAGATAAGAATGAATTAACAACAATTGAGGGGAAGTTGACAGTTGATGTGCATAAGGGCACAGAAGAAGCTATTGATATTATAGTTGTTAAAGAAGACAATTAGGTACTTTTTTTCTTTGATTTTATTAGTATCACAACTTTTAAATACAAGTAAGAGATTGGGTATCACAATATTTTTCCAAGGTACCTCACACAATTAAAAGGAGATGAAGGAAGACATCAATTAGTAGGTGTTATGTTCATATATTTGTAGTCAACCATCTAGTAAATCGACTAAAGATATGGACTAAGTAAGAGAATAATAATTCTATGACATTAAAGTCTAGCTACAAGACCTTAAAGAATAATTTATCAAGATACAACCTAACCATTGAGGTTTAAAGTGGTGTAGGATTATGTTTTATATTATTTTCAACTTAGTTTTGTTTTTATTACTTTTATGTTTTCACTTTTATACTTGTTTTTTCTTTCTGGATCTTTTTCTTTTTAATTAGCAAGATTGGATTGAAGAGCAATATACATGAAATCTATGATGGTATTTAGCTTAAGTGTGGGGGAAGGGAATAGGAAATTTATAGTAACACACACTTGAATTGTTAGAAGTTGGATAGTGAATATTCGAATTTCTAACTTAAAATGATTTTGATTGATAATTAATTGTTAATTGTGGAATTCCAATTCAATTGATTTATTTGACATATAGAATATTGAATACATTTTGATTCACTGTTAACTTCTAAATTTTCTTTCTTTTATTTTGTATATATTGAATGTGTTTGGTCACCCTTGTGTACAATACTATGTCTCTATAGATATTTTGAATAGATTGTTATGTAAATCTGGAATAGGGTGTTAAGTTTAATGTTTAAATGTTTTTAAAAAATGTGTGTTAAGTAATTTAGCATAAATTTTTTTACTCTGCTAATTTATTACCAATGAAAAGTTCAAAGTTTATGAGTAGTGCTAAAAGCTATTTGAGAGAGTAACCAAGGGCGTTTATGACAAGATATTCACCTTTTCATCAAAAGGCTACTTAACATCTCAAACAAGCTCAAAAGAGTATCCTAATTAAGTAATTAAAAGTTATTCATGACAAGGTGTTTATCCTCACATCAAAAGGTTAAGTAATTGTAAATAAATTCTTTAAATTAAATTTTGATTGTTTTAAAAATAACTTCAATCGAATTTATGTAATGATCTATATGAAATTACTTGGATATTTAATAATGTGCATAAAATGTTACTTATTACTGACTATGTGCTTACATGTGAAACAAGTTTTTGTAAGGATGGAGTTGGGATAAATAAGCTTTGTCAAATACATTGTTTTGAAAATTTTTATGTCCAATTAACTTTTAACTTCTAATTAGAATTATTTTAAAGGGATGTCTAAGTTATTGCGTGAGGACAAGAAATAGTTGTAGAGCCTAAGTTCTAAATATTTATAATGCGATTTTAATCCATTGCAACTTAGGTCTAAATCCTTTTTATGTACAGTTTATAATTTTTATACTTACATGTTTCATTTATTGGATTTGATATTACTCTTATAAGATGGTACAAAAATGATTGATTTCTTTAGCCCTGGATATGGATTTTAATCATAGAAGGAGTTGGGTTGTTCGTGAGATCAAAAATAAGAACAAGAATGACTTTCTGATATGTTTCTCACCTTACCCCATGGTCATGACCTAAGCCATGGAATTTTCCAATAGAAAACGTCATTTAAGTAAGAAGCAGTGTATTCTATGATCAAGGTCATAATTGCCACCTTGGCCATCATTTTACCTTCAATTCTGTGACTTGTCCCATGACCATTACTCTAGTCATGGGACAATCAAGCTCTATCTTTTTTTAAGGGTGTTTTAATTTTTTTTAAGGCTATTGACCACAAAGTGAGACCAATCACCACTTAAGATAAGAAACACATTCCAAAGTCAATTTAACTCAAGATTAAAGCCATCAAAGGGAATAAATCAAGACCAAAGTGAAAATTTAAGAAGATTAGTGGAAATTTCAATAAGAGTTCATTGGAAATTGAAGACTTGACTCACCTAAGAATGATTTTTTCTTGATCTTTATTCTTCCTTAACCATTGTTTGATTTATGTTTAGAGTTATGATTTGATTTTTGTTGGGGGCCAATTTGATTGCATTTTGATTGATTAATTGATGAATTATGCCTCTAATTATGTGTTTACTTGGTTAATTTTTGTATTGATTTGTTTAATTTGTAGGATGTTGATCAAAATTGGAGAAATTGTATAAAAAGATCAAAGTTTGATTTAATTGTTAACCTATAATGTAGGTTTACAGGCTCAAGGTTAAGGATGAACAGGGTGTCATTGATAGATGATCAGCCCCAAGGTTAAGAAGTCAAAATTTGACTATCAACAGCAGGCTATAGGATGCTGTTATGTGTCGGTTAGGGTGTCAATTAGTCAAACAATATCAGCTCCTAATCTCCAAATTTGTGGCTGTGGCATGTCTTCAATAAATTCCATTGTCTTCTAGCACAAGTGGAAGTCCAAATAACATGCATAACACAAGAAAAATAACATAACATGCAATCAATAAAGGAGAATTCAGATATGCATTTGGAGAGAGTTGCTCTTGCTTCTCTCTTAGTTTTTCTTCTGAGTATTTTAGCTTCAAACACTTGTAATTTGAGTTATAAAATGTTTTTTGAGTTGCTACTTGTTAGAGAACATTATATATCATTGTTTCTAAGCCACTATAGGGAGTTTCTAAACTCATATTAATGTTGTATTTTCTTTGTTTTTTGGATTAATCAAAACTCATGTTCTTATGTTCATATTCTTGAATTTTTTTTATTTTCTTGAAAGATCTTATGGAATTTTAAGTGGCATTGCTATCTAAATCATTTTAAAGAGTTCAAAACTTGTCGAAGAACTTCCTAAACATGTTTTGCAACTTTTAAACTCATTAATTGAACTTGTATTTTTGGATCTATCAAAATATCTGGCTTAAGACGCATGTTTTGTATTCTTTGATGATCAGGTATAGCTAAATCCATTTTCCAGCTTAGGATTGGTGTTTTAATGTTTTAAGAGAGTTTTAATGCATGTATTAAGGTTTGATTTTGTTTATTGCAGGTCTTAAAGTTTGATTTGAGCTAATCATTTAAGATTATAGTGAAAGATAATCTAAGACTTGAGAAATCAACTTAGGTTGTTGGAAAAATCAATAAACAACATAAATCAATCAATGAATGACCAAAATTTAATTATTTGTGAGAGTTAAAGATCTGAGACCATAAATCTAGAAATCAAGTTCTTCAAATTAAAGTCCATTGACTATATTTAAAGCATAATCAAACTTTAAACTAAGTTTAATGGAGAAAAGGCATAAGTCTTAACCATAGCTTTTTCTATAATTTGTGAAGGAACTCTAATTCACCATTTAAAATTGTTTAGACCTTTATTAATTGATTAATCACCTAATCCTTAGCTGAATTCCATAATTAATAATTTTCAATAATTTAGAAATTATTTTATAATTCAAAATTGCAAGGTTTGAAGTATAGTAGGATAATTTAGTGTTTTTCATCTTTTTAGTCAATTAATTTAGTAGTCTCTAGATAATTGTAATCCAATTAATCTAGTACTTACATCATATAAACTTTCTCGTAGGATCGATACTCGAATATACTCCATTCTATTACTTGATGTGATTGGTACTCTTGTCGAAGATTTGGTCTTAAATTAATTGTTAAATTGTGTGTTGAAAGATAGATTAATTTGAACTAATTTTGTATGTGACCAACCGTAATTAAGTATTTAGCACCATTACCGAGGAAGTGAATTGTAATATTAGGGATATATCGATGTTCATTAGTCTAGAGTTTATTTTGTTTGTATTTTTTCTTTATTAGGTTATGTGTTTGTTTTATGTTCGTTTATTAGTTTCTTTCTTTATTTTATTTTTGTTGTCATCTTTTCTTGTGAGTTGGGACATCTTTTGGTATCTTAATTGAGTTATCAAGAAGATGTGAGGGTAAAATTATCATTGGCTTGATAGCAAATGGTATGAGCCTAAAGTTCGAATTAATTGAGATGATGATTGGACAAATCATTTTGAGCACATTGAAACCAATACCCCTAATTTTAAGGACTACCCTGATTACTCTTAGCTTAATCCAGCTTCTTTTAAACCACCTTCACATTTCTAGTCAATAGTATCCTAAGTGTATAGATGAGTGTACCTCTAGTTCAATGGATCATCCTGATTATTCTTGACTTAATAAGGCTGTATTGATGATTTTAGAATCAATTAGGAGTATTGATGATGTAAAGCCAATTGAGCTAGTAAGTGTGAGTGGTGAGTCTGCATTAGCTTTAGGTAATCCAGTTTTTAACACTATTGACTGTAAACATCATTTTCGGGTCATTGAAAAAAAGATAGATGAAGAGTTCAAGATAGCATCTGAGTTCTAAGATTTCATAGGTATGCCCACCTTTGAGTCATGAGCAGAAATTGAATACTTAGAAATTTTACCAAGATGCTTTGTTCAGGGCATGACTTACGAATTCAGCAACTTTCTTATTGGCATAGGAACCCTTTAAAAACTGGTTTGTCATTATTTAACGAATGAGGATAAGAAGTTGGGTGTTGGACCTAAGCTTATGTTGAAAATTTCGTAACACTAAGGTCTAGCTAAAAGACCTTAAAGAAGTGCTTGTTGGAAGGAAACTCATCCATAAAAGTAGGATTTCATATTCTTTCAATAAAATAGTATGCTTTTTGCATGCTTGTGGTGTGTTTTCTTTTAATGTGTGTTGGTGTGTTTGTTTTTATTTTTTGTGTGTTTTCTTTTCTTCCCGGTTCTTTGATATTTTGTGCTTGATTTTCAGATGGCTTCAATTTACGTCAATGGAGAGCTTTCACGATCACATATTTGCCTAGATGTATTCGTTTCCTTTCTCTTGCATTTTATGCTTTGTTTTTTATTTATGAACAATAGGGACAATTTTCAATTTAAGTGTGAGGGAAGGAAATATTTCTTGCATGTGCTTGAGTATTTATTGCGTGATAGTATATCAATTTATTGATTTTCTTTTAATAGTTTATAATTTGTGAAATTTTTTTCGATTTTGATGCTGATTATTGTCCTTACTTTCTTTTTAATTTAATTATTTTGACAATTTGAAATGTTATATTATTACTTTTGGCCTTTAATGACTAATGCCTTAAACTCATTTTATAATTTGGATAATGGATACCTGATGATTAAAATAATATTACATATATAAAATACAACTTCCTGAGTAATTTTGTAACTTATTTAATTATTTATTTATTTAGTCTATTGATAAAAGAATAGATATATGGGTCTAATGTTGAAGTTATGAGTAGTGCTAATTGCTATTTGATTCAATGTAACTCAATTGCGTAACCGAGGGTTGTTCATAACAAAATTTACAGCTTCACTTCAAATGATTGAGTTACTTCTCAACCAAGTTGCTCACATATTTAATTAATTAGTTAATTAAATAAATTATTAAATTAAGAATTTGAAAGTGATTAGAAAGTTGATGCATTAAACTCATTTTATTTGCCTTTTAAATGTGGAATTGATTTTTGTGATTTAGGTTGAAGGTTAAACAAAAAAGAAATGATTTAAACGCATTTGCAATTTGATTTGATTAATTGATTATATAACATTTTGATGAGTCATTTTTTTGAAAGATTCAGAAAATATTTTTAATAATTTTGTTGTTAATTTTGGATTAATTTTCCTATAATTATATACTAGTTTGAGAAAGTTGAATGAATGGGTTGCTTTAGGAAAGCAAAAACTTAAATGTAGAGGAGTTTTTAAGGGTTAATTTCATATTTTTTAGATGTTATTTATTGTATATTTACCGTCATTTTAGTGTTTAAATGTTTAATTAATGTTTAGAAAATTTAAATTTTTAGGTTGATGTGAATATTTGAAGAATCAAGCAAAAAGGAGTAAAAGGAGTCAAGTTTTAGGAGTAATACGGTGGTCTAACCAACCCAACATAATTGTTCCCTTGACCCCCGTATTGGAGTCGAAGAAATGGACCAATATGACGGGCTCTAATCCGCCATAAGCATTTAGTGAACCTAACATATTGAGACGACAAACACATTCTTCAGCTAATTTCTTCAACAATTGCGACTTCTCTTCTTCCTTTACTTACAGCTGCACCTTCCTTATATATAGAGGCCTCTCCTAGAGTTCTGAAGTAGTAGATTTAGGAATTAAACACCTTTAGTTTACTTAGTTTTCAGATTAAGTAATTTAGGTTGTTTTCCCTTTTCTTTGCCTTGCTTCTCTTACTCTTCCTCATAGTCTTTTAAATGCGCCCATTGGTCTCCACTCTCTGACGAA
>JAOXYD010229432.1:0-18113 GCA_028565735.1 Pinacopodium congolense
CTTAACCAACGCAGCAATGCATCTTTGAAATGTAGCTGGAGCACTACATAAGTAAAATGGCATGCATCTATATACAAATGTACCATAATAACATGTAAAAGTTATTTTCTATTATCTTCTGGGGATATCAGAATATGAAAATATCCACTATATCCATCTAAGGCACAATAAAGTCAAGTCCATCTAATTTCTCAAACATCTGATCAATGAAAGATAAAGGAAAATGATCTTTCTTGGTGGCATCATTCAACATCCTATAATCAAAACACATTCTCCACTTAGTTACCTTCCTAGTGGCTATTATTTCATTTTTCTCATTTTTAACCACAATGATGCCTCCTTTATTAAGTATCACTTACACAGGACTAATGCAACCAGAATCAGAAATGGGGTAGATAATACTTGCATCCAGAAGTTTTACTACTTCATCTTTCACTAACTTCTTCATGTGTGGGTTAAATCTCCTCACGGGTTGTACCATTACCTTGCTTCCATCCTCTATAAAAATGTTGTGCATGCAAAAGGAAGGGCTTGTACCCTTGATGTCCATAATGGACCACCCTAAAGCCTTTTTATGGTCCCTTAGCACCCTTAACAGCTGCTCTTCTATGACACCTAGCAAAGATGAAGAAATGATAACTAGTAAGTGCTCAGGTGGGTTAAGAAAAATACTTCAAATGACCCAGAAGAGGTTTAAGGTCGAGAAAAGAAGGCTCTTCAATTGAAGGTTTCAGTAATGGCTTGGCTAGATGATGGAGAGGCTCGTATACTTTATATTGTGTTAAACATGCCTTCTCTAACTCAACTCTAAGGTCCTCCAACTCTTCTTCCAATTCCTTGCCTAAATATTTGAGGATTCCTTACACTTTCCCTTCAAACAAATCTGCATAAACAATAGAAGAATTATCAGCATCAGAAAAATAATCATTAATAAAATAACAAGAATCAAGGGTGGAAGGATGCTTCATAGCATCGAAAACATCAAACACTGGTTCTTCATCTTGAACTCTCAAGATGAGCTTTCAACGCTATAGATTAATCATGGTCCGTGCTATAGTCATGAAAGGTCTCCCAAGCATAATGGAGATGTCTCGATCTGCCTCTATGTCAAGGACTAAGAAATCCACCGAGAAGATAAACCTCTCATCTTGACCCATGCATCCTCTAAAACTCCCCTTAAATAAGTAATCGACCTATTTGCAAACTGAAGTGATACAGTAGTGGGCTTGGGTTATTGTAATCCAAGCTTCTTGTAAACAGAAAAAGTCATCAAATTAATACTCACACCTAAATCCATCAAGGCTCCATCTATCTGTAAATTACCAATAGTTTAAGGAATAGTAAAACCCCCTGGATCCTTAAACTTCGATGGAAATTTCTTTGATAACATGGCCGAACACTCCTCATTCAACCTCATTGTTGTATATTCTTCAAGCCACCTATTGTTAGACAAAATCTCTTTTAAAAATTTAGCGTAAGAAGACCTCTGTGGTATAGCCTTGGCAAATGGAATGTTAATATGCAACTTCTTAAACATCTCAAGAAACATACCAAACTTCTTATCTAACTGTGTACCTTTTAACTTCTGAGGATAAGGGATCCGGGGTTTTATCGGACTGGTGATGGGATTAACAAATAACCTTAGATGATGCCATTTTACAATTAATGCTCCCTTTTCCTTCTTGTTGGCTTCTTTACTCTCATTTACTTCACTCTTCTCTACTTCATCATCCTTTTTCTTATCATTAACATTTCAAAGTTGTTTACCACTACTTAATGAAATTTCCTTGACATGTTTTGTTGGGTCTCGTGTGGTTTTTCAATTTTTTTGCTAGAGGCTTGTTGGTCTTGTAATTGGGTTACAGAGTTGGAATTGTATTTTGTGACTAACTCTTTAAAATTTGGCTTTTTAGGTAGATGGGGGGCCTTAAAGCTTGGATGTGGATGCCTTTGAATATTTATTGTTTTGGTTATGTCATTTGATCATTCCTCCAATAGAAGTTAAAATGATTCCTCCACCCAAGGTTATAGGTGTTGGAGCATGGATCTCCTCTCTGTCTATTGAAATTGCCCACATAATAGGCCTCTTCTTGTTCTTGAGTAAACGGGTTCCCAGCTTGGAAGTCTGAAGACTAATGGGAATCTCCACCACAATGCTCGCACATAGCATAACTCTTCTATGATGAACTCGCTCCTCCTTTTACACTTTGCATCAAACTATCCAAGTTCTTTGTCAAAACATTCATCTGAGCTGATAAAGTCATTTTGTTGTCCACTATATGAACACCAATAGGTCTTCTAGGATTCCTATCTATATGGTATTAGAAACTACTTGTGGCCATCTCATCAATCAACCTATAAGCTTGATCTAGTGTCTTTCTGATCAAGCTACCTCTAGCTACTTCATCAATGGCGCTTTTAGTCAATAGGGTCACTCCTGTATAAAAGGTATTGACCTACTGTCATGTGGTAAATCCATTACTATGGTACTGTAGGAATATGTCTCTGAAACTCTCACACACCTCATACAAACTCTCATTCTCATATTGGGTGAAAGAAGTTATCCTGTTTTTCATATTAGCAACCTTGGCAGGGGGCAAAATTTAGCGAAAAACAATCTCATCAACTCATCTGAAGAGGTAATGGGCCCTAAATGTAGAGAGGTTAACCAAGCTCTCGCCTTATCCCTGACTGAAAATGGGAATAACCGTAGTCTTATTGCATCATTTGACCACAAATATCCAGAAAAGTTTCCAAGTAGGTGTTCAGATCCTCTAAAGGCAATACCCTAAACTAAGATGCCCTGCCCTTAGAAGTCATGCTGTGGGAAATCTTAAAGTTTGTTGTTGTAATCCTTAGCTTTACAATAATGGGTAGCTCTATTGTTATGCCCTATAGTCAGATCCATCATTGTCAATTCCCTTCCCTCTTCATAATGCTATATAAGATATTGTTCACGTTATGCCATTTTTACAAACTACTCTTTTCCCTTAAGTTGCTCTTATGTGACCTCTTCTTTGGCTTTACTACTATGAATGAATCTCGCTTCTTTTCTCAATGATAAGATTGAAATTTATTGAATTTTCATATGCTTTTTAATGTCATTTAATTTAATTTAATTATTTGAAAACTCAAATTTTGTTATGTTTTGTTTAATGACAGGTTTATTGTCTTAACACAAATTTTGAGTCAAAGCATGACAAATTTAAAGCAATTTGAGCAAAAGCTAAAGATTGTATTAATTTGAGAAAAAAAGAAGAAAAAAGGAAAATTCATTTGAAAAGCAAGCTGCCTAAACATAGCTTGCTTAGTGTTTTAAGTTCGCTGTTTTAATTAAACAAAACAGCGAGTACAGGAGGTAAGAAGAACATGCGGGAAAACACATAAGAAAAGAGTCGAGTTTTTGTGCTGAATTAGTTCAGACACACACAAACCTAGGCAGAATAAGTGGGAGTTGCTGGATAGGTGTGGCTTGGAGAGGATGAGTTGGCTAGGCGGTTGGCAGGCTTGGTTACATCTACAGCTGCATGGCTCCACCAGCGACGCACCACCTGCATGAACTGAGAGTTAGCTGCTGCATTTGAGGAATTTAATTTCATTTAACTACTGTTCACTTATGGATTTTGTCTTGGAAACTCGTGTGTAGCTTCTGTTTGCAGCATTCTCTTGTTTTGATTATTTCATTTATTGTCAGAGAGTTTTATCTTACTCTTTTGATTTGCTTTATTATTTTTGTAATTCTTGATTTGATTTGTTCTTTTAATTATTTGAACTTTGATTATTTCTTAGCTAGGTTTAACCTTGTGTTTTAATTTTCTTATTCAATCTTTAAAAATTTTTTACTTTTAAATATAAATGAGAATTTCATATTTATTTTTGATTAATTATTAAGTTGTTTAAGGTTTTATTTCATATAGTTTCAATTATTCATATAGTATTTAGTTTATCTATGTTTAATAGTTACTTTCTATGCATGTTCTTAAGATTTAATTTATTTCAAATTCAGTTTTTATTTAATTTTAAATCAAAAATTTTTATTTAAAGTGATAGATTAAGTTTTAGTTAATTAATTAATAGCTTAAGTAATGTATGTTTGCGTTAATATAAAAGTAAATTTGTGTTTTGCCTTTATTCTTTTTATTTTTTTCAGCTTTTATTTTCTTTTAATTAATTAAGTTTAGTGTGTATTTAATTTTTTTTCTTAATTTAAATATGTTTAGCTAGTTTAATTTTGGGTTGGAGGATATTAATGGGATTTTTGCTTAATAATTATGAGAATTGATTATGAATTGATTAAATATTGTGATTTAGGTAAAAATTGAATTTGAATTTCGTATAAATTACATGAATTAAAGATTAATTCCTAAGATTGGTCATCTTGGTTTAATTTCTAATTCTATTATTAGGAATGAACTTGTGATACGCAATAGTCCTAGTGATTTCCACAGGTAATAGTAGGCTAATTGAATTTGTCGGTGAACTTAATCAACTTAGCCTAGAATTCTAATTCTTTAAATTACACAATATGAGCTTATGAGATTGTGTCTTAGGCTAGTCGTTCTCTAGTTCTTAATGCTATTGCGTCATTAAATCTAGAGAGCTTATTCTAGGTTGCCTAGTAATTAAGGATATATTTTCTATCGTGTAAGACTTATCTAAAAATGGCGGAATTGAGGGTTTGAGAGCCTGTTTGAATCTATAGGCTAGCATCTTACACCAATCGCAAGTTATTTAATTTAAGGATCGATTATAAGTCTATAATCCTGATATATCTTCCACCCAGCTTTCATTTTCTTGTCTTTTTATTCTTTGTTCGTATTCGTTTCGTTAATTATCTCTATTATTTAGTTTTGATGTCTTCGCTTCCAAAGGTTTTTTTTTGCAACATTAAAGAGAGCATTTCACTGTAGCTCTCTGTGGGATCGACCTTGAATTGTCGTAGCTACTTAGTTAGGTAAGTTAGGTAATTTTATTATTTCGTAGCTTGCAACGAGCTCACCACTCAATCTACGAACAATTTTCTCAATTTCAGTATCTAGTAGCAAACTCTTAGGCTTTTGACCATGAGTGTGCAAAAAAAAAAGAACACAATTGAAAGATCATAATAAAAGCCCTGAAACTATAGATAAATCAAAAGAAGCAAAACAATCATGCTCTAAATCTTCACAACATGGTTCAAAACCAATATACACCTGAAATTAACAATAATAGCTTTATATTGGTGTAATTTAACTACCAAATGGGTAAAAACATAATGAAATATGCATCATCAAAAAATGTAAAATTCCCATTAATAGTATAACTGTATAAAATGTGATAAGATATGTTTTGTATTAGTTATTTTGCTTTAAAATATATTGCTTTGGGTTAAGTTTGGATTGATTAGATTGATATTGGGCCGATGTTCAGAAGCTGCCGGTCTAAAGGAGAGCGGTCGATCGAGTGAAGAGATAGCTCTACTGAATGAAAAGAATAAAAAGGTCAATTGATAGAACATAGTGATAGGTCGATCAAACATAGATTAGTCAAATGATTGGCAAGATAGGTCAACCGAATGGAGAAAATCTAGAATGAGAAAAAAGAAATGTCTATTTTTGCAATGGTAAAATTTATTTATTATTTATAGACATTGAGCAACGGTTATGAGATCATAAGAATTGTATAAATATGTGTGTTGTGTGTTGTTTATTAATAATAAAAGTAGTGAAAGACATATAAAAGATGTTTAAGCTTTGTTAAGCGTTTGTGGGTTTATAGTATAATGTTGTGGTACATTTCATTCTTATATTTTGTGTGAACCTTTTATACTCCTTGGTGAGTTGAGAGAGATATTTTTTTGTAATGTGTGTTTGTGAAAGGGTGCTTGTAAAGTGAAATTATGGTAAGGATTTTGTTAAGCCTTGAAAAAGAAGAGCTATGGGATATTCCTTAGCCTTAGAAAAAGGAGTGTTGTGAGGTAATTATCTAGCCTTAAAAAGTGAGTGAAAAGTTATCCTTGAGCCATTGAAAGAGATTGTATTATGAATTTTGCACTCTTATTGATTCCAATAAGAACAAAATCTTAACAATGGTGCAGGGGACTAGACGTAGGAGCCAGTGGATCACTCCAAGCTAGCATAAATCGGTTATGTCTCCCTTCCCTTAATCTTTTATTTTTATGCATTTATGATTAGTTTTTAATTTATGGTTATTACTCAATTTAATAAATTATCATTGTTGTTTAGCTTACACATTTAATTAAATTGCTGAAAGAATTAGGTCATTTATTTTAGAAGAAATTTTATCACCTAATTCACCCCCTCCTAGGTTCTTTGTAGGGTTAATAGGTTTTGTGAATTATGTTGCACTTAATTGACTAGTAACACAAAAATATTGAATTTTGTTTAGAGTTAGTGTTGAATCTAAATTTCTATTACTTATTTCATATTTTCTAGCATGTGCAATTTTTTATTCAATTTCTATTTTTGTGACAATTAGTTTGTGTGGCTAGGTGTTTACAGGTTGTAAGGTATCAAAAGGATAATGGGAAATTATTTGTGAGAAAGTGATCGATTTATGTTGAATTTGGTGCTTTGAATCTTTTATTGGGTTGGAATTTAGTTTAATCTGAAGGATTAGATATTATCTCTAGCCTTGATCACCCCCTAGATAATTTCATAATCACAATGTAGGTTTTCAATGTGTGATACACAATTGTCCATATAGATTTTCGAAAGAAGCAATAGGCTAGTTGGATTTGTAGGAAAACTTAACAAATTAATACAGGGTTCCAATCCTTCAAGTTACACATTCCAAACTTAATTATTAACGGCCTAAGTTATTTATTCCTTATTAACTAATGTTTCTTCGCCATTAAACTTATATAGTTTATTCAAGTTTAAAATGAAGTTAGGGATATTTATAAACTTACATAGTTTATCCAAATAGCGTTTGAATCCTAATTCTTTTTGGTTCGACCCTAGCTTGGCCTACTATAAAGTTATGCAACTAGGAATTTATTATTTGGTAGTTTAAGATGAGTGATCAAAATTTTTAAGTCATTGTCAAGGCTAGCACATGTTATTTATGGTTTGTTGCATTGTCTTTATTTTTATTTTTTCTAATCTTCATCAGTTTTTCATTTTTCTTACCTATCCCACAATTCTTCAAAACATATTAGTTTGTGGAAATTTGCTGAAGACCATAGGGTTTCGTTACTTTCTCCCTTTAACCATTTTTCTTTTCCTCCTTTTACAGTTCGTGCTAGGTTTCATCATAATGATCTAGCTAGCCATATTCATATTCTTAACCGCAACAGTTCCTTACCCTTTGAACAAGAAGTTTAAGAGGGTTTATAAGAGTTTATAGAGGAAGAAGTAGATGAAGAGATTATGAAGCCTCACTAGCTCACTTTAAAGGAGCATGTAGCTCCAACTTTGAATCATAAGTTTCTTTGTATTAATTATCTAGATGATGAGCCGAAGGCTGAGATTAAACCTAGATTAATATGTGCGCTACCTACTTTTATAGGTTATCACAACTCTAGTTCATTGTGATCAGATGACATTCACAACCCAAACAAGTTTTTGAATGATTTCCACATCGCATGCTCAGTTATGAAGTCAGCAAGAGTCACCATCAAAGAACTCAAGCTAAAGGCATTTTCCTTTACCTTCGTAGATGCACCCAGAGAGTGGTTATATAATTTTCTTGTCTAATCGGTCAATATGTGGGAGTAGATGCAGTAGAAATTCTTAGGGAAGTACTTTCCTGCCACTAGAACCTCCCCCATTAGGAAGGAGATCTATAGTGTCTGCCAAGACACAAGGGAGTCACTGCAGGGGTATTAGGAGCATTTCAAGAAGCTTTGTAACAGATGTTCAAATCATCAAATAAGTGAAAATTTATTAATTCAATATTTCTATAAGGGTTTGTTATTTTTGTATAGGAACATGATTGATACTACTAGTGATTGAACTTTGGTTAACAAGACGCTATAGGATGTGAAGAACTTAATAACAATGATGGAGGACAACTCTTAGTAATAGGGAAACTGCACTGGTGCTTCCTCCTCGACAAAGCAAGTGAAGGAGGTATCCATTTCTAAGTTCGAGTAATAAGTAGTCAGCTTGTCCTTTTTGGTACAATAAGTAGTCATGGGCAAGAGACCTACCAAGGTATGTAGTATTCGTCTGTTAGATGATCATTCTACTGACACTTGCCATATTTTGTAGGAAGAACTATATGTCAATACAGTTAGTGGATTTAAAAGGGAACCATAGAGGTATAATCCTTTCACTTCCACTTATAATTCGTGGTGGAAGGACCATCCCCACTTCTGGTATGGAAATCCACAACAAGAGAGTAGCTCTAATGTGTGACCTTCTACATATTAGTAGCAGCAGTAGGAGTAGGAATGGGGATTTCATACACCACCTAGGTTGACCAATGTCCACCATAATCTCAACTTAGGCAACCACGTTAACAACCACAATAACCATAATCAGTTGGAGGTATGTCTTTGGAAAAAATTGTTAAGAACTTAGCCACTAACACTTTTAATTTCAGAAGGAATTGAGGAATTTTTTTAAGAGCTTAGAAAACTAAGTTAGTGAATTGGCCAATGTAGTCGCGAAGTTTCAAACCCAAAATGACATAACTACTTAGTAAGGCTAGGAAGAAGCCAAGAGAAAATGATTGCCCCATTACTTTGAAAAGTGACAAAGAACTTAAAAGTCCAACGTGAAGGAAGGAGAAGCAAGTAGAAGAAGAAGAAACCAATTTAGCAAAAAAGGAATAGGACCGTCCTCCTAAGGTGACTGCCTTACACCCTATTCCTACTAAACCACTTCTTGTTTCATTTCCTTATAAGTTGGCTAAGAAAAAGAAGGAGTAGAAGGAGAAAGAGGTACTGGATATATTTCATAAGGTGGAAGTCAATATACCTCTGTTGGAAGCAATCAACCAAATTTTGAGGTGCACTAAGTTTTTGAAGGAGCTGTTTATCGAAAAAAGAAAATTGAAGATGAGAAGATTAATATGGGATGGGGGTGTAACGTGTTTGCAATCCTGTAGAGGAAGCTATCCCCTAAGTGCAAGGATCCCTGTATTTTTACCATTCCTTGTATGATAGACAACATGATATATGAACGATGCTTGCTAGATTTAAGAGCTTTAATTAACGTTCTACCAGATTCCATCTTTAAATCTTTAAATCTTGTTCCTTGAAAGATACTAGTGTTATCATAAAATTACTTAAATATCCTCCCACTTACCTTGAGGGGTTACTGAGGATGTTTTGTTATAGGTAAAGAACTTTTTTTTCTTTTAGGCATTTATGTGTTAGACATGCCGGATGAGGACTCTTTATATCCTTAGAAAAAAATTTTAGCGTGACCATTTTTGAAAACATCTCGAATGAAGATTGATTTATATAGCAGAGTGTCGACTATAGAGTTTGATGGAGAGTCATCCATTTAAATATGTTTAACAATGTGTGTTACCTAATAGATTGTGAGTCATTAGTTAAGGTCGGTATTCTTGAATCTCTAGTAGAATGTTGATCTTTTATTTCAACAAGTGATCCTTTAGATGTAGCCTTGACTACATCGATGGAGCAAAGGATGTTTAACTATTAACAAAACAAGTTTAAGCTTGGAGAGGATTTAAAGGAAGTAGTCGAGGCCCTTAAGACATGGCCTCAATATCTTGGTAGGCATGCCTCTCACTTTTTATAGTTTCCTATTTGTACTAATCATTTTTTACCTTCTATTTTGCAGGCACCAGAAGTGGAATTAATGTTGCTACCTAACCATCTGAAGTACGCCAATTTGGGAGATAACAACACCCTTCCTATGATCATAGTGAGTGACAACCTTCCTGCGATCATAGTGAGTGACCTCACTACAAAGCAAGAAGAGAAACTTGTGAGCATGTTAGCGAGTACAACACGGAATTAGCATGGACAGTTTCAGATATCAAAGTTATCAACCCTTCTTTATGTATGTATAAGAATCTTTTCAAAGAAAAAGCAACCTTAGTGATAGGGTTGCACTAGAAGTTAATTACATAGTGGCTTAGTGTGTTATTATGCATGTTTAGGATAAAAATTGCATGATTTAGACTTAGTTTTATGTTATTATATTGTTTTGATAATATCTATGTGTTTTAAAGTGGAATTGGGCTTTTAAACCTATGGACCTAAAAGAGTTGTGGAAATAATATGAGGAATTGGAGAATTAAGTTAGGTGGCACCACACAAAATGTTAACGTTATATAATGAGCCATGAAGAGTGCACAAAGGAAAAATCAAAACAAGTTGAATTGAGCATTAGATTCGGTAAAATTACGTTTTGGAAGGCATCAGGTATGCTTATAGAGGTATAAATGTTTTGAAATTTTCCAAGGTGCTACAACAATATGCTCGGAGCCTATGTATAAAATATCATAAAATCTGTAGGTATAGAAAATAAGTTATAGCCAAAAAACTAATTAGATCTAAAAGTTGGAAAAGTTGGTGTGGTAGTATGACATCAAATGACGTGGTTAAGTCAGTTTCTATACTACTTTGGGACCAAGAAGTCAGGAAAAAACCCTAGTAGCCACCACTGCAAGCCTAAGGAACGTGCAAGATAGAAAAGGAGGGTCTTGAAGAGGAAAAACATCAAGAAACTTTAGATTGAAGGTGGGGAATCAAGATTTAATAATGTTGTCTAGATTTCTAGGAGAGGGGGTTTCAACGTAAATCATTAGTTTCCTCTTTTCCAATACTTTCATTTTAATGTTTAATTTAAATATTTTTTGTTTAAACATGATTATAGATTTCTAAATCCAGTTTATAGATTGCTCTTGAATTGTTTATCCAATTTTTATTGTATTGATTTAATTTATGTAAGTTCGGTTACATAAAAAAAGTTGATGAGCTAACAGATCTACAGTTATTAGATTAATAGACAATTGAAGAGAGACCTTAATTACTTGTTAAATGTCCTTAGGATTACTTTGAATCCAATTGTATTACTTAGAAGTAGTGTTATAAATTGAGAGGTTTTAATTAAACTTTTAAGTAGTCCAATCGAGATTAATTAATTAGATCTCGAGTTGGAAACAAAACTATTGGATATATAGGATCAAACAAAATTAAATCCATAAGGAAAAAGAAAGATAAACAATGATAGAACATCCTCTAAGTTTCCTCCATTAAGTAACTTGTTTATTTTGCTTTTTTCTGTAATTTAATCCATTAAATTTTTTAATTTAGTTTAAATTTCTATTTCTATACCTTTTGTTGCAATAAACAAGGTGTAATTAAGATTGTTAGATTTCTAAATTCAATTCTCATGGGATCGATATTAGCCATATTATAAGTTATGACCTGTATACTTGTAGTGTAAATAAAACTAGTAAACAAGTTTTTTTGTGTCGTCATCGATGATTGCAATTTTAACATCTTATTCAATTTGATTATTTTTATTAAATATTTTTAACAATTTTCTTATGTGATTGTAGGTGCATGAGCATACAGGTAACTAGGAGATTAAGTAAGATAGAGGATGCTAAAATTTTGGACATCATGAAGTCTGAAAGAGAACTTTGAAGAGTGGAGCTTCAAAAAGCAATTAAAAGAATAATGATCAAAGAAAGGAATCCAAGTGAGCATCAAAGAATGCTCATGGATTTTATAAGGATTGGCTTCAGTGCCAATCGACAAGGTGTCATAAAACCTCTAGTACAACCTAACAATTTCGAGATGAAATGAGCGTTATTAAACATGTTTTAGATAAGCGTGCAATTCTTTTGCTTGGCAAATGAAGATCTAAACACTCACCTAGCCAACTTCTTAGAAATCTGTGACATATTCAGATTCAATGGCCTATCAGAAGATGCCACGAAGATGAGGTTGTTCCTTGTACCCTTAAGGATGGAGTCAAGGCTTTGTAAAACTCGTTGAATCTAGAAAATATCATGACATGGGATTAATGACTACAAGCATTTCTAGCCAAATATTTCCCATTGATGAAGACACCATAATCATTAAGAAAAAAAACAAATTTTCAATAAAGTGACATTAGATTTTTATATGAGGCTTTGAAACGTTCAAGGAGCTACAAAGAGTTACCCCCATAATAATCTACCTGGGGAATTTCTATTGTAAATGTTCTATAATGAAGTTACTATATAGACAAGAGTTGCAATAGACACAGCAGCTGTAGGTTCTTTAATACAAAAGATGATAGATGCAGCATATGGCCTATTTTAAGAGATGACAAATAATAGCTGACTGTGGAAAACAGAAAGGAGTAGGCAATTGCTTATCAAATAGTGTAAGAGTATTATCGAAAAGGATTAGTGACTGTCTTAGAAGATCACATTTCAACACTAGCCAAAAAATCAACCAACTTGTAGGTTACATCGTGACATTTGATGAAACCAATATAACATTGGTGTCAATTGTACGGTCAAAATAGTCATCTAGCGGCAAAGTGATTTCTAAGGATTAGCAAAGAGATGGAGCAAGTCAATTACTAAGCGGCATTGAAAGGAAGCTCAGGTAATAAACCCTACTCGAATACATATAATCATAGGTGGAAGAATCACTCGAAGGTGGAAGAATCACTCGAATTCTACTAGGATTGTAGTAAGATAAGCTTGGTTCATTGGAATCGAAGATGGACAAGCTTATGGATATACTAAACTTCAAATTCACAGGTTAAGGTGAGAGCTAGAAAAGGATGGATGCCAATTTGGACCAAATTGTAAAGAATCATGCTTCTTCTGTTTACAATTTAGAGGTTAAAGTGGGGCAGCTATGTAATGCATTTTTTTACATGAAGTGTAGGAAGTTTCCTAAATAATACAGAGTCAAATACAAGGGATCAACTGAAGCCATCACACTTAAAAGTGGAAAAGGATTAGAAGAACCAATTGAGAATAAGGTCGAAACCCATAAGGAAGAGAGCTAAGAAAAAGAGGATAAGAATTAAGAGAAACCATATATTCCACCGCTACCGTATATCTTAAAATCCTATTTCCACAAAGGTTAAAGAAGGACTAGACGGGCGTTCAATTTGGAGAACTCGAACAAGTTGTAAATCGACCTATATTTTGTGGAGGCCTTGGAGAACATGCTTAAATATGCCAAATTTCTAAAAAGAATCTTGATCAATAAGAACACTTGGTAGAAAAACCAAATAGTATCATTAACCAAAAGTTACAGCTCCATCATTACCAATAACATCCCTTCAAAATTGTAAAATCTAGGGAGTTTTACTATATCTTGTATAGTTGGTAATCTTGAATTTATAAATGTTTATGTGACATAGGTATAAGCATCAACCTTATACATTTGTCTATTTTTAGGAAATTAAGGCTAGAAGATATGAAGTTAATAGCCATGCTCATTCAATTGGCAGATCAATCAATAAAGAAGACGTTTGGTGTCGTGGAAGATGTGCTAGTTAATATGGATAATTTCATCATTTCTATAGTGGTTTATATGTTATTATGCATGTTTAGGATAATAATGACATATTTTAGACTTAGTTTAATGTTATTCTAATGCTATTGTTAATGTTTAATTGTTTTGGTGTGATGTTTGTTGATTTTGGGAAATAATTCTACCTCAATTGTATAGGTATCTAATGCAATTTCTAGTGGAATTGAGTTAGGAGGCTTAGAAGAGAAGAATATAGAGCATGGGAGCCAAATGCAAGTTGCTATAGTGATAAAGAAGAATATTCAACCTAGGTCCCTATGCATCATAAATTGTGGGATGACGTGTGAAATAATATTTGGGTGCTAATTTGGGTTAGAAAAGATATTAGAAAACCATAACAGTCACCATTTTGAGTTTAGAGAACATCCAAGAGAGTAGAAGAAGAGATTTTGAAAAGGAAAAACAAGAAAGAAATCAAGATCAAGGTTGAGACGTTAAGATTGACCAAGCTTTCCAGATTTTTTAGCAAAGGAGCTTTAAGCTACATCTATTCTTCTCTATTTTATATTGCTTTCCTTTGAATTTTTAATCTAAATAGTTGTGTGTTGAACAAGATTATGGATTGCTAGATCTATTTTAGGGTTTATTTTTGAATTGTTTGCATGACTTTTATCTTATTGATTTAATGCATGAATATTTATGATAATTTTTTATCTAAAAATTGATTCAAACGGAGAGATTGTTTTGATTTATTTAATCCAAGTTGAACAATGAGAGTTGGTGGCCCAAGAAACTTGAAATTATTAGATTAATAAGTCACTAAAGAGAGATCCTAGTTGCTTGCTAATTATCCTTAGGATTATTTATAATCTAATTGCATATTTAGGAGTAGTTTTGTGAATTGAGAGGTTGCAAATCAACTTGTTATTGTTTTAAGTAGGATTACTTAATTAGATATCAATAGAGGGTAATCAAACTATTGGATATATAAGATCAAACATATTTAAATCAATAAAGTAAAAGGAGGGTAAATAAGGATACAAGAACTCCTAAGTTTCCATCATTGAGTAACTTTATTGGTTTGATTTCTTCTACAGTTTCATTCATTAAATTTTATTAACTCAGATTAATTTTCAGTTTCTATAATTTTAGTCTACCTAAAAAAGTACAATTTAGATTGTTAGATGTCTATATTCAATCCTTGTGGGAATGATATCTGTGATATTACAAGCTGTGACCTGTATACTTGCAGTATAGTATAAAATGAGCAAACAAGTTTTTGGTATCATTGTCGATGATTGTGATTTTAGCTTCTTATTTAGTTTGAATTCTTTTTATTTAAGGAATTTTTATACTTTTTTTTGTGATTGTTAGTGCATGAACACACGAGTAACTAGGAGCTCAAGCAATCTAAAATATACAAAAATTTCAGATATCACCAAGCACGAAAGAGAGCTTCAAAGAGTAAAGCATCAAAAAGCTATCGATAGAAAAATGACAAAAGAAAGGAATCAAGGAGAAAATCAATGAAATCTAATTAACAGGGAATTATAAGACCCCCAATTTAGGATAGTAATTTTGAGATAAAGCCAACGTTGTTTAATATGTTACAGATAAACGTCTAATTCTAAAGGTTGGAAAATGAAGATCCAAATGACCACGAGGCCATCTTCTTTGAGATTTACGATGCATTTAGATACATTGATTTGTTAGAGGATGCTGTAAAGATGAGTATATTCCCTCTTACATTGAAGGATAGATCCAAGGCTTGGTTAAACTCTCTAATTCTAGAGAATGCCATAACATAGGATCAACTCATATGGGCCTTCTTAGTCAAGTATTTTTCACTAACGAAGACCACTAGAATCGTCAAGGAGATAATGAATTTCTAGTATAGTGAAGGAGAGTCTCTTTATGAAGCATGGGAAAGGTTTAAAGAACTATAAAGGAGTTGTCCCCACCATAATTTATTGAGAAAATTTTTGCTGTAAACCCTTTTATAATGGAGTGAACACATAAACTAAAGGCATAATAGATGTAGCAACTAGAGGATCCTTGATGTAGAAGAAAATAGATGCAGGTTATGATTTATTAGAAGGGATGACAAATAACAGCTGCCTGTAGAAAACGAAAAGGAGTAGGCAAACGCCTCTTAACGAGAAGAATTATGCTACTAATATGGATTTAGTGAAAGTCTCACAAACTCAGATTTCAGAATTTACTAAGCAATTGAATAGCTTGCAAGCTTCTTCTTCTCATATGGTGAAGCAATACAATATAGTTATGAGTTATGTGATCAAAAAAGTCATATGACTACAAAGTGCTTCTCGATGGCTAGTAATGAGACAAAGTAGGTAAATTACATAGGAGCATTATAAGGAAGATCAAGTAATAACCTATACTTAAATATTTATAATTTGAAGTAGAAAAGCCACCCAGACTTCTCTTAGATTAACAATGCAGCTACCAACATGAGAGCATAAGAGCCACTAAGTTTTCAATAGGATAAACTTAGATCATTGGAGTCAAAGATGGATAAGCTCATAAATATCCTTAGCTCTAGGTTTAATAGTCAAAACGAAAGCCATAAGAGGTTAGAAGCCAAATTCAACTAAATAATCAAGAACCATGACTTTTTTATCCACAACTTAGAGGTTCAAATTGGCCAACTTGTAAGTGTATTATCAAAGAGGGTTGTGGGGAGCTTGCCTAGTCATACCAAATCCAATTAAAGGAACAGTCAAATTAAGAAATAGAAAGGAGTTGAGGTGCCAAAGGAAGAAGAAGATGAACCCCATAAGGAAGATAACTAAGAGAAGAAGGAGGAGGAAGACATAGAGAAGCTATGGTGCCACTAATCTACAAAGACTAAAGAAGAATAATATGGATGCATAGTTTGCTAAATTCCTGTAGAAGATAAAGAAACTGTAGATAAACTTATGATTTGTAGAGGCTTTGGAAAGCATGTTGAAATATGCCAAGTGTCTCAAGGACATGTTAACCAATAAGATGACTTAGGAGGATAATTAAACGATATCTTTAACAAAGAATTATAGCTCAATCATTACAGCCACATGCCATCTAATATAAAGATCTAGGGAGTTTTACTATCCATTATGTTGTTGGTAATTTATAATTTTTAAAGTATTTATATGATTTAGGATCTAGCATTAACTTAATGCTCTTATCTTTTTTTCAGGAAGTTTGGGTTTGGAAACATGAAGCTATCACCAATGCTTATATAATTGGTAGACCAATCGATTAAAAAGCCATTTAGAATAGTAAAGGACATCTTAGTGATGGTGGATAAGTTTATTATCCTATATACCTCATTGTGTTAGACTTTGAGGCGTGTTTTTGTGTATTTTGGAACATCCTTGACTATATTCATGTGATGACTTATGCAAAATGGCTTGAACATTTGGTATTATGTATTGGATTGCTTCTTACTAACTTTGCTTGCTTGCATGTGATTAACCAAGTTTTTAGTCATGAAAGAATTGAGATTTGTGAACTAAATTAAAGGCATGAATTTGTTTTTGTTTGTACTCAGTTAGCTTTTGACTTTGGATTGAGATTTCTTAAGTAAAATGTTTAAATCATTGCTTGAGGACAAGCAATGGTTCAAGTATAGGGGTATTTAATAGGATTGAAATATATTAAATTTTAATATGCTTTTTAATGTCTTTTCAATATTAATTTTGTTTTTAAAGGCATAATTTGTGGTATTTTAGAATTTTCATGTAGATATGATGATGGAACACAAATCTAAACTAAAAGCATGAATTTTAGAAGACAAAGGAGCAAAATAAAGAAAAAGTAAAAGCTTTAAGGGGTGGAACAAAATGGCATAGCTAAAGACAGCTTAAAGTGGAGCAAAACTCACTTGAAGAAGAGGATAAAACGAGCTTGAAAAGCTTAGCATAAAATTCAGAAGATGGATCTCTCCTTAGTGAGAAAAATGGCACAAGATTTGAGTCCTTCCCTTAGGCAAAACTGCAGCACATTGATTTAAAAGGGGATGCAATCAAAATGAACATAAGACGGAGAGCTTTCCTTGCATTTTATAGTGGAGAGTGCAGCGTTTTAAAGAAAAAGGAGTGCAGTATTTTGGAGCAAAAAGTGTGTAGCGTTTAAATAAGCAAGACAACAATGTTTTGATGGGAGAAATAGGCAGCCTTAGTGTGGAAATAAAAACAAAAAGAGCAAGCTTTCCATTAGGGGGGTCGACACTCTAGAAAAGGGAGTGGAGAGGAGCTACACACCACTCATGAAGGATGGAAGCTTGGAGCTCCTTTTAACAGTTTGATCATTTAGAGCTTGCTTGGAGGGGGACGACATCGTCACTTGGAATTAACCTCTTCAATGGCCTTAGTGACCTATTTTGAATTTAATTTGAGTTAAATCATTGTTCATCCACCACCTTGTAGCTAGCTTTAGTTTCTTTGTCTTTTTCCATTGCTTTTCCTTGCTCTATGTCTGAATGTATTTGGCTAGTTATTGGTTTTCATTTTTCACTTGCTTTTCTTTGTTATTTGAATGCTATGTCTTGCTTTGTTTTCATTTTCTCTTATGTTTTTTTGTCTTGGCCAAATTCTTGATTTTGGTTTATGTCTTTTATGTTTTCTTATGTATTGACCTTTGGTTTATGTTATTATGTCATGTTTATCAAGTGTTAAGTTTATTTCTTAAGTTTTCA
>JAOXYD010229442.1:0-18113 GCA_028565735.1 Pinacopodium congolense
GCTATCAAATAATAAATTCCTAACTATCTAAACTATTCAGTAATGGTGAGCTAGGGTCGAACCACAAAGAGTCAGGAATATCACTCCAATACCTAGCCTTGGGCCGACATTCCCGGGACTCAGGATGCCATGAAACTGTTCCATATACAAGCCTAGCCTGCATCAATATCATATCAATCAATCTCAATCTCAATCACGTAAATCTAGGACCACTGAATACACCTAGCCTAGGTAAGCCATTTTGTTTTAACAATTTTAAATATAATTGTCAATATGTTATAATGTATCTCACTTTCATTAATCAAAGTCGTTAATCAAATTTTGTCTCATATCGAAAATCTTATGTTTATTTATTTGACATGCCTATGCTCGTGATGCATTGTATAAATAACTATCATCGACTAAATACGCGCATTCAAATCAAATAATCATAGTTCAAGCATTCACACTTAATTAGAAAATTATAACATAATTTCTCATTAATTAAATAACGAGGAATACTTAGTCTAATTTGGGCTTATGGAGGTTGGTTACTAGTTTGGACTTTTAGAATTAAAATTTATTTTGCATTTGAAGTTAGCCTTTTAGTTTAAATGGGCTTAGGTGATTAATTGGACCAATTGGAGCTCTTAAATTAATCCTGGACCTTTATTAGAGTTATTCTTTAGTAAAGGACCTAATGGACTTTTGATATTTGTTTAGGATCCATTGAACAATAGTAGAGCTTTGGGTCAATCTAAGGAAATTGGACTTCAGGAGTTCGAGTAAGGATTTCTAATTTAACTTAAAATATTTAATTGAAGCAAAATTTTATCAATTGATTATTATGTGAATTAGATGAATATTGGAAAATTTTGAAATTATTTGATTATGGTATATTAATTCATTGTTAAATTGGTTATGATCTAGTACTTTCTGCAAGTATGAAATATGAGAAATTGCTAATTAAACATGAATAAATCATAGTTAGACTAAGTGAGTGATTATTTGACTAAGTATTCCTTGTTATTTAATTGATGGGAAATTTTGTTATGATTTTTTGATTAACTGCGAATGCTTGAACTATGATTATTTGACTTAAATGCACATATTTGGTTGATGATAGTTATTTATAAAATGCATTATGAGCATGGGCATATGCATGTTAGATAAATAAACATAAGATTCTCTATATGAGATATATTTGATTAACGACTTTGATTAACAAAAGTGAGGCATATTGAGATAGATTGACAATTAGATTAAGAATCGTTAGAACGAAATGGCTTACCTAGGTCAGGTGTATTAAGTGGTCTTAGATTTAAGTGATTGAGATTGAGATTGATTAATATGATATTGATGCAGATTATGCCTGTATGTGAAGTAGTGCCACAACATCCTGAATCTCAGGAATGTCACGCTCGAGGCTAGGTATCAGAGTAATACCAGGGTATCCTGAGTCTCGGGGAGACCATATACTGTAGCTAAGCATCGGAGTGATGCTGGGGTATCAAGTGTGATATGATTGAGAGATACCCTATGCCGAATATATATATATACATATGCATATGTGATATTTGATTTATCCATCGAGATTGAGATTGTGATGATATGAGCTGCCAGGACTATTGGATATAGCGAATTAGGTTAAACAGGGCCCTTAGAAGTAGATTGTTAGAATTAAAAAATGGAATTTCATTTGAGACGTCATAATTTGCATCACTACATGGTTAGGTATTATGATTGTATTGTTTTATAATATACACATCTATTCATATACAAGATTTTATATAATTAATATATCGATATAAGGGTAAATATGGAATCCTTATTAAGTTGACAACTCACCCTTTGCTTGTGGATTTTTTTCAAGAGATAGATTTATCTCGATAGACCTTAGTTTACAGTTGGACTTTTTTGTATTAAAGGTGGGCTAGTGGTTTAATGATTTTATAGCTTTGATATTTTCTTGTGGAGGCTTTCATCAATACTTTTGTAAAATAATTTTTAGAGTGTTACATTTAGTAGTATCAGAGCATATGTATGTGGATTTGTGTATCAATTTTTATAGGAATTACATTTAGTGGTATCTGAATAGGTTTACGTTCTTAAGGATATGTTGTATAGATTATCCAACGATGCGATCATTTGTGAAAGTTGAATAGGAAAAAGTTGATGCAATTTATGGTTTGAATATACTTGATCATTCGAGGGTAAGTTTTAATCAAATGATTCTGTAGGTATTCATATGCGAGGACCCGAGGAAAGAGTTAAGGATGACAGATTCATACGTTATTATTTGTACTATTCTTTTGGTGAAATTTTCAAGTTCTGATGATATTTTTGTTCATAGCCTTAAAGACGTGATTTCTTATGATATATAGATTATTGAGTTGATAAGGTTATAGGAGGCTAAACTTATAATATAGTAATTATGGATATTGTAGAGTTTTTAGATATTTAGGAGATCTATTATTTTGATGTTCAGATGGTGAGAAAAAGGTTTGATTTTAATTAGTGTGTCTATATTACGTTGATGGATGGATTTCATGATTATGAAGGATTGGAAGAGATAGAGTTATGGTTGAATATTCTATGCGAAATAAATAGGTTATGAAATGAAATTATATGGATGAAACTATAGAGTGAAATGGGGGATAATATGGAAGAAACTAGAGAGTGAAATAGGGGATGTCTATTTGAAAGGACAAAATCACTTTATGGAATTGAAAAAAAGAAAATGGAATTTGAGTTGAGTTTTGATATTTGATAAACATTGCTTTGTGACTTTTGAGTAGTAAAAAAAAGAGAAAAAATGGATGTAGCTAAAGAACTTTTGGAGAGTTTGATGAGTGAAAATAATTCTAATGATTTCAAGTGTGAATGAACAAGGTTAATTAAGGTGTCAGTGTTTGTTGTTTTAAATCGAGATTCATGTTTTGCCCTTGGACAAAGTTGTAGTTAATATTGGGTACGAGATTAAATATAAGTATGAATTCTCACTTATAGACATTTTGGCATTACGAGTTTATTGTTCAGATATTAAAGAATATGATGAATGTTTATGTGTTGACTTTGATGGAATTATGATTGATATGTACTTTGATGGAGTTTGTTTATAATGATAATTATTATGCTAATATTAAGGTGTTATATTTAAAGGATGAGTGTGAAATAAATTAAGGAATTATAAGATGGATTTAGGAGTTGATTGATAGTGATAAATTTAAAGAAATTTTAAGAATGAATAAGAAAGAGCTTGATGTGATATTAAGAATGAATTTATAGGCACAGCGGAAGCGTTGTGGGCCTATAATATGAGATTGTATAATATATTGAAGATTTGGGGCACAAATTGGCTTGACTTACGAGAGCCCATATCCATAATATATTTCATATGGAATGAGGAGTTATTATCGATCATGTCGTATTTAGGTTATATCAAATCCTTCGATTAAAGTGATGTGAGGTATGATTTATATAACAAGGTTATTTGAGATTTTAAAGAGGATCAATCAACAAATTAGAGGGATAAGAGATTTTGATGTGTGAGTTATATGAAATTATTTTGGGGACTTGCAAGAAAGTTATTTATGAGATAGAGATTAATATTTGACATTACTATTTTTGCATGATTGAAATCTTAGTGCATCGTTAATTTTGAGGATGAAATTTCTTTTAAGGGAGGAAGAACTATAAAGCCCACTAGATTTTAGACTTAGGCGGACCCATTTTTAAGTACTCGGCCTGTCCTCTAGGTAAAAAAAAAAAAGAATGATAAGAGAGGATGGGTAATTACTAACCTTCGATAGTTATCCCAACTGAAACATTTCAATATCAGTGGAGAGTGCAGTAAGAGACAATGAAGAAGAATAAAGGAGTTGAGGTCCAATCATTGGTGATTTTGGTTTAGGTAATTTCTTTATATCATCTCTTCGATTTCTGGTTTTGAATGATTCTAGAGTTGACTGGGATTTAAATTGAGTGTTCTAGATTCAGGAGATGCGGAAATAACTTTGGTTGAGAGGCCATCAGATTCTAAAACTTTCTTATCAGCGGTGAGTTGTTTGATTTTGGCTTTGCTTCTTTGTAAGTTTTTCTGTGTGGGTATCTTTATTAGAAAGGTGTATGGTGGGTGAGGTTATAGATTTTATGAAGGATTTTAGTTAGAATGATAGGTAGAGAGAAGAAGAGGCCATCGATAGTGGATGTAAAATGATGTGTGTGTGTGTGTGAGAGAGAGAGAGAGAGAGGTAAGATTACCAATAGTGAAGGAGTCATCAAAGAAGAATAGGGGAGAAGGAGAAGAGAGTATTGGGTGGGGGAGAAGATGATAGAAAAATAAATTAAAAAAATTAGAGATTTAAAGATATTTTGAGGTCAATTCTGGAATTTCTGGAAAATAGGGGGTTATTTTAGGAACAAGGGAATTTTAGGGCTATTTTTGAGAATCATGAAGAAGTATGAGGGGAGAATTGGAACAATAGATTTATAAGGGCATTGTTGAAAATTTTTGAACAATGAAGTATAGAATTGGAATATTAGTGTAAAAAAAGAGATATTTTAGTGATTTTAAGATTTTGAAAGGGGTATCTGGTAAATTTTGGAGAATAAATTAGTGATTTGGAGTTTATTTGTTTTGATTTGGGCTTATAGAGGTTGGTTAATATTTTGGACTTTTGGACTTGAAATTTGTTTTGGGTTTTGAAGTTAGCCTTTTAGTCTAAATGGGCTTAGGTGATTAATTGGACCAATTGGAGCTCTTAAATTAATCTTAAACCTTTATTAGAGTTATTCGTTAGTAAAGGGGCCCAATGGACTTTTGATATTTGTTTAGGTTCCATCGACTAATAGTATAGTTTTGGGTCGATCCAAGGAAATTGGACTTAAGGAGTTCGAGAAAGGATTTCTAATTTACCCTTACAATATTAATTGGTGCAAAATGTTATAAATTGATTATTATGTGAATTAAATAAATATTAGAATTTCTTGGAATGATTTGATTATGATATATTAATTCATTGTTAAATTGGTTATGTTTTAGTACTTTCTGCAAGTATGAAATATGGGAAATTATTAATTAAATATGAATAAATCATAGTTGGACTAAGTGAGCGATTATTTGACCAAGTATTCCTCGTTAGTTAATTGATAGGAAATTCTATTATGATTTTCTGATTAAGTGCGAAAGCTTAAACTATGATTATTTGATTTGAATGCATGTATCTGGTCGATGATAGTTATTTATACAATGCATCAGGAGTATGGCATGTTAGATAAATAAACACTATCTCCTGAAAACAAAATCCACAGGCAAGGGGTGAACTACCAACTTAGTAAGGATTTCATATTTACCCTTATATTAATATATTAATTATATGAAATATTGTATACGGATACTTGTGTATATTATACAACAGTATAATCATAATATTCAACCATGCAGTGATAAAAATTTTATGATGTCTTAAATGCAATTCCATTTATTAATTCTAACAATTAACTTACAAGGGCCTTACTTAATATAGGAGGCTATATCCAATGATCCTGTCGGCTCATATTGTCACAATCTTAATCTCAGTGGATAAATCGAATATCACATGCCCATATGTATTTATATATATTTGGCATAGAGTATCTCTCAATAGTATCGCATTTGATACCATGACATCACTCCGATGTCTAGTTGTGACATAAGGTCTCCTCGAGACTTAGGATCCCCCAGTATCTCTCCGATATCTAGCCTCGAGCACGACATCCCCAGGACTCAGGATGTTGTGGTACTGCTCTACATACAGGCCTAGCCTGTATCAATATCATATCATAGGATGTCGTGGAACTGCTCTACATGTAGGCCTAGCCTGTATCAATATCATATCAATCAATCTCAATCTCAATCACGTAAATCTAGGACCATTGAATACACCTAGCCTAGGTAAGCCATTTCATTTTAAAAATTCTTATTCTAATTGTCAATCTGTCTCAATGTATTTCACTTTCGTTAATCAAATCTATCTCATATCGAAAATCTTATGTTTATTTATCTGCCATGCCTATACTTATGATGCATTGTATAAATAACTATCATCGACTAGATACATGCATTCAAATCAAATAATCATAGTTCAAGCATTCACACTTGATTAAAAAATCATAATAGAATTTCCCTTCAATTAAACAACGAACAATACTTAATCAAATAATCACTCGCTTAGTCCAATTATGATATATTCATACTTAATTAACAATTTCTCATATTTCATACTTGTAGAAAGTACTAGATCATATCCAATTTAAAAATGAATTAATATACCATAATCAAATAATTCCAAACAATTCCAGTATTCATTTAATTTTCATAATAATCAATTTATAAAATTTTGAGGGAGTTAAGTGTACTTAAAGTTGCAGGATTTAGGTCACGATCATGACCCCCACTGCTCAGCTGCTCTCTGTCATAATCGTGGCAAGTCATGATCGTGACCCTACTTGGATGACTATCCTCTGTCACGATTGTGATAGTGGCACTGATGCCTGGACGAGTCAAACGCAAGAGTTTAAGTATTTGGACCCTCCTTTGAACATATTTAAGGGCTCAAAACCCCATAAGCCTCCAACATTAATTAAGCAACATCCAAAAGAGGCAAATGGGGAGGTTTTTGGTGGCACCCAAAAGAAGAAAGCATATTCTTCCTTGGAAATCATCAAGAAAACCCAACACCTAAGTTTTCAGCTTTCTTGGAGTGAAGAGAAGACATTCAAGGCTCCATCTAATTTATTTTTCTTCTTCTCTTTATTACTTTTTAGCATGGAAAACATGATTTTTGGTGGATTATTTGTGATTATGAGTAACTAAATACTTTATAGGAGTTGTTCTTGAACTATTTTGTGGAACTCTTGCTTTTTGATTCAATGAATGGTTGTTTGTGATATGTATTGAGCTTAAACCTTGCAATAGACCGAGAGGGTGAGTTGGGTAATTGTGTTAGGTAGTGCAACGAGAGTTGACTCTCAATAGACCTATACATATTCAGGTTTTTGCAAGTAGTTAAAGAGAGATCTTGGCTATTTATTGAAAATTACCTATAAGATTGCTTAATATCTAGTTGAATGGCTAGGAAAAGTTAGTAAGGCTAAAGATAGCATAATTATTCCTAATCTATTTGGCTAAGGACAATTAATTACACCTTGAGAGAGGGTAATTAATCATTAGAAAGTCTTAGGTCGAACAAAATTGGATCATTCAGTGAACATGGAAGCAAAATAGGGATAGAACGACTCCTAATCTTAAGCCTTGGTTATCAAATTACTGCACTTCGTCTTATTTGGCTATTATTGCTAGTTTAACTTATTTTATTTTATTTTCAAGTTTTTTAATATTTGAATTTATTTCTTAAACAAAGTAAAACCTAAATTAGGTGGTGACCAAACTCAATCCTTATGGGATCGATATCCATTCTTTACTACAAGTTACGACCCATATACTTACAGTTTTAAGCGTAAAACTAGTAGTTTGTTTTACAAATCCAACAGCAACTTATATCTTTTATGTCATATGCTCTACAAGTTAGAAGTGATCAAGAGGATCTCATTAGCAGGCTTCATCATTATGCATATTGCCTAATATAGTCTTATATAATCATACAGATAAGGGATTCTATTCTTCCATATTAATTTTAAGGATCTTAGTTGATTAAGGACTCAACCTCGGAAAGGAGCCTTCCATCTTGCCATCTACCAGCATCAATTTCAACTCACTTAAATTATTGAAGTACAAGAGAGTACTAGACTAGTGGTGCCACCTATCTCGATAGCCATTATAATGTGGTGAATGACTTGATGATCCTACTACATCAAGTAGTTGACACTTTTGAGGAATTTTTTTTGGAGACACTTGAACATCACAACGTAGCACACTAGTTTCAACCACTTCCATCCTATCAGTAGCACCACCTCTCGTTGTTTCAGCTATTACGCATTCAAAGATCTCCTTGAAGACCATCAATGTATTATTGTTTGACATGTGACATGAGATGCAATAGCACCACACACAATTCCAATAGCCACAAACTCAACTATAGGAGATTGTTCAATCCTCTACGCCAAGCCCTAATCATCCTCAAGATTAGTCTACAATTAGGAGTAAATAGTTTTTAAAATCTTTTTTGTGGTGTGTTTTATGTTTTAGTTATAGTTATTTCATTTATGATGTTGTTACTTAGCTTTCCACATTTTATTTATACATGTCTCCCAATTGTTCTTCAAAAAAAAGCTTAATGGATATATAATATTTGATCTTTATCAACTTTCACTTTATTGCACCATTCAATTTCAGGAAAGTTTTGTTAACCCCTTATCCCTTTCCCTTATGGCTTATTATGTCATTTCAACACTGAGGACAATGTTTTGCTTTAGTGTAGGTGAGGGATTATGCTGAATTAATATCTTATCCTAAAGCATATTAATTTTATCATGTTCATTCCATTGATTAATAATTTGAAGAATTTTGTTTTTCTTTAATGACATATCAATGAAATAATTCTTTATGATTTTAATTATTTTGGTAACTTAAGATGTTTATGAAATTTAATTATGAGTGTTGATGACCAATTGAGTTTAAATTTGGTGTATGAATTTGGAAAATGGATTCTTATTGAACATTATGAGATTTTGTGCATAAAATGCATATGTATGAGTAATTGTGACTTCTTAAAAAACATGTTCATCATCTAATTTGTTAAAATTGCATTAAGAATATGTGTGAATAAATGAGACAAATAAATTCACTCCATTGACTTTATACAAATAAAAAGGCAGAAGTTAAAGAATGGTGTGAATAGCTAGTTGATAAAGGTGATCATGTTGAGTAATTGGGGATATTCATGGTAAGGTGTTTACTTTTACATAAAAAGACTAGGTGGCTTCTCAACCAAGCCATTAGAAGATAATAATCAAAGTTAAATTTCATAAATAAATAAAAGGATGTGAATGTGTTTAAAAGTTAAAGCATATTGCTTTATAGATATTAATTTTATACATAAAATTGAATTTTGTGATTTAAGTTGAAGTTTGAAGTAGTATAGAGTACTCACAACTTGGCATGAGTAATTGATTACATGATATTTTGTTAATCCATTATTTTTGGACTATTAATGAATAAGTTTCAATGATCATGTTTGAGGGGATTAACAATTCTCCTATAATTATTATCCCTTTAATATCTTAAATGATGAATTGGTTTGCTTATATAATTTGATAATGTTTAAAATACATATGTTTATTTAAGTATTTTCTAAATACTTTTACATATTATTTGATTAATTAGACTCCTAATAACTTGTTTTTGAGAAGTTTAAGTACATCGTGCATCAAAGGAAGCAAAATTAGAAGCAAAAAGTAAATATGGGTAACTCTCTAGAACCATAATGTTCATCGATAACAATGTCGTTATGGCTTATGAGAAGACCACCATTATGTGTTGAGTTAAAGGAAAAAAATCATTATGTTACACCATAATGACGTCTTTGTTTTTAGAGGTGCCGCCATTTTGGTGATGATTCAAATATAGAAGAATTATGCATTATAACAACATCACCATTATATTGTAGCTCCATGCTTTATGGTGCAAGCATGAGGATAGCAACATTATGCATCGAAATAACAACACTATTGTGATCCAATATTATAGGAAAAATAAAGATTTTGATGTATAACACTTAGTTTTATCTTCCAACTCATCATGCTAGGTTTTCCTAACCTTAACAAGGCATCAAGACTATTTAGGATACATAATGAAACCATTTTAGTAAATTTTTAAAGGTTTAATTCAACATTTTTTTATATATTATTCTAGCCTCCTACACTCAAATTTTATTAATGGTTTTGATAGTCAAGGTTTGGAGACAAGCTGATTCATGGGTGAGGAGTTTCAAGGTCATTAAGGGATCTTTGATTAGGTGGCTAAGAGTAAAAATTCTTATAGTAAGAGTTGCCATTCTCATAAGCATTCCCTTTCTCTACTTTGGTTTCTTCTAGTTGTGTTCATTATTCCTTTGAATTCATTAGATCATTATGTTAATGTTATAAAGTATTGAAGAAACTTAGGTTATTGGACTAGGTGTAAGGAGTTCTGGAGTTAAAGTTTCCATTTTCATAAGCATTCTGAATCTTTACTTAGATTTCATCTAGTTTTAATTCATTATTTCTTAGTCTTATGAACTCATATTGTTTGTTAAGAACAATTAAAAATTATGTAGAATTAAATGATCAAGTTATTTTAATACAGTAGAGACCTAGATTTGTTCTTGAGTTCTTAAGCTCCTTTGGATGAAGTTTATTCTTAAATTCCTTTTATCAATTAATTAATTACTAATTGATAGTTCAGGCTAATTTTTTAAAAAATATTCGATTCATAAATCATCAATTTGATAGGTTAATTAGTAGCTTAACATTTAGATTAGTACTTCCCAATATTCCTTATCAGAGAGACACTTAACTCACCTAAGTACTATAGTAAATGATAGGTACACTTTTTTATAGTTATACATAGAGTATAAGTATTTTTTTTAATTTAAAACTTGATATAACATTAATATTGAGTATACACAAACTAAATCATCTAGCGTGCCAAAAAATTGCATAGACATTAAGATCACTAATTAAAGAGAATAAAGAATAACTAATATTACTACTTGGATCAACATTTTCTAAAACAATGAAACAATTTAACCAATCTAGATACAAAACCATTCCACTAGTTGTGGAAATTTAGATTATAACCAAGTATAACTAACACTAACATAGATACAATACTCTAAATATATCTAATACTAATATTCCTTTGAATGTTTAGAGCATACCATACTTTATATGGAATTAGAGAATGGCCATCATGCATGACTAACATGCATACTAACATGCATAACATGCATATGCCAATCCCTTGAATAGTAGCTTTATAACACTTTCCTATAAAAATCTATTGTATTCCATGATGGGACTTTATAAAATTATACGAAGGTATTCCCATCCTTTTCTATATGGTTAATTACTCTGAAATTTGTAATCTATAAAGGATATGATTTATTTAGAAAGACAAAATAGGATAGATTTATAAAATAAGCATCCATACCACATAATTGTGCCTTTTTAGGCTCATTACAATCGTAAGCAAAGTGACCATTGTCATAATTATTGTAAGCCCTATGGCATCCAAATTCAAGTAACTAAATACTCCTTGAAAGATGTTTAACTCAGTGCACAATTAAACTAAAGACTTTAGCTTTCAATAAATGATATATATGAATGATGGCAATCTTAAAAGCTCAAACAAACTTAGTATAATATAATTTATGCACCAAAAATGTATATAGATATATGCAAATTGACCAAAGTGAATTAAGCACAAAATCTGGACAGTTTAAGCACTTTATGAATATTTAGCTTAAAACACAAATATAAGTGCTTAAAAATAAAATTAAAAATATCAGAGCACTCCTAACATATTATGTGAACTAACCACAATAAAGTTATGCACCCAGAAACTGATTTAAATGATGAAATTTGTGATTGAATGAAGAACATAAAAACTTGGACAGTTTTGATATATAAATGAACCAAAACACACAAATGATAAAATAATCAACCAAAAATTCGAAACTAAGATTATTCTAACTCCTAAGAACTTAAACAAACATAAAAAAATAATAGAAAGAACAAAGAAATAGAATAAGTAAGTTGAAATTGGAATCAAACTTAAACAAGTGAAAACAGTAGTTATCTCGAAGTCTACAAATGCTCAAGCTCAATAATAACTCAAACCAGCCTAAAATTTTTGAAACAAAGTTTAAACACAATCTAAAGACCTGAAGAAAACTGAAAACTCTAATAACACAATTTTAGAAATGGGTTTTATCACCTAAAATCGAGATTCAAGCTAAGACAATCTCAACAGAGACAGTTTTGATAGATGTAGGAGTTCTAGCTTTAATATGATGAAACAGGCTCTTTAAAATGTAAAAGATAGATCAAATAAGCTCTTAAACACTCAAGCAAGAGATTTGAAAGAATTTCGAACACCCAAAAACAAAAATTGATAGCAAACATGTGATTGAAAATAAGTGCAGTATAAAAGTGGGAAACTTGAGACTTTTGAGAGATTTAGGAGGTTTGACCAGTTTTTGGAGTGTTTAAAGAGTCAAAATTCATTTTTAAAGATTATATATAGCTTCTGGATGCTTAAGGAGGGTTTTAAAGCCGTTATAATTAATACAAAAAGCAAAAACCCGAAAGTAGAAACTAGCCTTTACAGATAAAGCCTTTAACGACACTCTCTGGGGTTATCAACAACACCGCTGACTAATGAACAACTTGCTGTTGATACCTTCTGAAAAACAAGAGTACAATAGCACCCTTAAGCTCATCGTTTAAGGAAGAATACGTTGTTGTTATATGTCTAGAAAGCATGAAAAATACTCCAAACTAAATCTAGAACTTTTTATACAATTTCCCAACAATAATTAAGACTTCAAACAACTTTTAAATCATGTCTTAAGGCTATATGAATGATCAAAACTCATCAACCAATTCAAAAACATGAAATTACCTATGAAATGAAAAAATATGCAACTTTACATATTTAAATGCAATGCATGATCAAAACTAAGCCCTTGGATCAATTGAACATCAAGTAAAACTTACAAACATATTTGAAACAACCTATGTAAGGTCTTGAAGCTACCAAATCATTTGAATTTCCATTATCTTCAAATTTGACCTTCAAACTCTAAGCTTTCCTTATTAAATTCTTCTTGAAACATACATACCTTTAAGATTAACATCATAAACTTAAACCATTAGTAATCAAACAAGTTTTTGTTATCATAAAAACCAAGATTGGAACCTCCCTTAGTTCAACACGGTGGTTGAGCATGAATTAAACATGCTGTTTAGCTTTTGCAGAACCTATCGTTTAGCTCTCTGTTTGGCAACTCCTTGTTCTATTTTGTTACAATTCTTCTCTAAACTTGATCCTTTCAACTTGTATTTATGTCCAATTGTCAATCCTACATGTAAACTAAACATAAACACAAATTAAGTATTTAAACCTCAAAATAGAGATAAAATCACATTAAAACACATATGGAAATACCATAAAATCAATTCTTATCAAATACCCTTACACTTGAATTATTTCTTGTCCTCAATGAATTAAACATTCTCTTCAAATAATCTCAATCCAAAGTCAGGATCTAATTAAGCACAAATAAAAACAAATCAATCTAATTAATTTAGCACACGAATCTCAATTTTGTGATGACAAAAACTTGTTTAGCATATGCAAATCACGCAAAGTTAGTCAAGAAGCAACCCTTAATGTATAATACTAAGCATTCAATTCATTTCATATAGTATATCATATGAACATGATTAAGATGTTAAAGAAAAAAAATAAATTCAACTTTAGAGTATTTTCTTAGAGGTCATCTAGTCTTTTCACACAAGGACAAATACCTTGTCATGAATGACCTTGGTTACTTAATTAGGATACTCTTTTTTCACTTGTTTGAGATGTCATTTAACTTTTTGACAAGAAGGTAAACATTTTTTCATGAACACTTTTAGTTACTAGATTAGATCACACTCTTCAATGGCTCTAACACTACTAATAACTTCAACCTTCACATTGGTTTGAAGATAATAGAGTGAAAAACATGCTCTCTCATTTAAACAAACACACTTTTTTATTTTAATTTAAACAAAACATCCTATTCCAAATTCAAATGGAAAACCATATAAAATGAACTTAAATACTTAATATCATATAAAAGGGGTTAATAAACACATGCAAGTATTCAAAAAAATGAAATATGAAAAAATTTAGGGTTAGAAATCGTTTAAGAGCCAATCAATGTACAACCAAATCAAAGGCATCAATGGAATTAAAATCCTACAATTAACAATCAACTAAAAATCAAGATCATTTTAAGTTAAAATATTCAAATAATTACTCACAATAACTCAAGTATAGAATTCTCCACTCACATACTTAAATTAGACATTGTCCCCAATGTCATAAAATCAATGAAAACATAAAGAGGTATGGAATAAGCATACTGCCCTAATGACATAAATAATGAAGTGCTTGATGGAGAGATAGTTGCCCACTTTTGGCTCCTATAAAATAAAACAAAGAAAAGAAAGGAAAATCACTTAAATAAAAAGCAACAGAACCATGAAAAGAAACAAAAACTTAAAGAAAGGTTAAGTTGCCTCCTAAAAAGTGGTTGTCTTAGGTCTTTAGCTCAACCCCTGTTTTGTGCACCAATCAGTATCAAAAGGAATTTTGAGCCTTAAATGAAACATGCACAAAGTTATAAATGAGCCCGAAATAACTTCTCTCGAGATGGACTCGTAATTAGTAAGATGTCACATAGTGTCAAAGACATGGAATTGCATTACTTCTCCATTAAACTTTGAGATCCAGTCTTTGCTATAGGCATTCCCCTCAGCCAGGCTGGTCTCTGCTGTAGATTAGGTAAGAATTATAAAGACTCTTTATCTTACTTGCCACCTTGCCCCTTTAGCTTTCTTAGTTATAACTCCTTTAGCACTTTTTCATCCTACGACTCTTGTTCTCTTTTCCTCTCTTATTTGACTTTTTTTTGTTGGGAAATTATAAGAAAAGGAAGTAAAACTTAGATAGCAATATCAAAAGATGCACTACTTACCTTAATAGATTTTGCATCCTCCTTCTTTTCTTGAACAGTCTCCTTTTACTATCCTTACGTCTCTTTCTCTTTCTCCTTCTCTTTAGGGTACTCCAATTATTCTCCACTCCTTGATGAGACCATGCACACCTCCTCCATTGGATCTATCTCTGATTAGCTAAGAATGCTTGTAGAAACTTGGACTTCTATTCTCCTTATCTCATCTATCAATTAGCTCACTTGATATTCCAAGTTCTTCAAGTGACTACTTCTTTTTTGCTGGAATTAAAGAATGTTCGTCACCAAACTTTCTACAATCTCCTCTAATGTCATTCCATTAGCTTATGGAGGTAATTGTGGAGGCAGAGGCATAAGTGGGAAGAATGCATGACAATGGTAGCATCTTGGCGAAGAACTAAATCCATACTACTGGGTATTCTACAAGATTAGACACATATAAGTAGGATAGCCCAAAAGTGAGTAATCATCACATAACTTAGCTTCTTCTTCATCCCTCCTTACTTACACCACAAAGGATTTGAGATTCACCACTTATTGCTCTAACTTGGAAGTAGTAAGAAATTCATTAGAATAATGAAAGTAGGAAAGATTAGAATTAAAAGTGCGCTGATAATAAGTCATTGCCACTTAAATTATCACTTGAGTGAGTTGTAAAACTGAAACAAACAAAAAACAAGGTGACATATATCAAAAAATGAAAAATGAAAACAACAAAAGAAATAACAAAATGCTAACTCCCTGATATTGGTGTCAAAATTTTGGTGGAGCTGTTGTAAGTTACCAAATAATAAAACCTCTAACCTAACCTTCTAATTATTAGTATGACAAATAAGGGTCAATCCCATAAAGAATTGGTAGTGTTTTTATTTTTTCCATTATTACACAAAATAAAGAGAAAAAATAAAAGAAAACCCTTTGTGAAATGGAATTAAAATGAACAGATTAACAACTATCAAAATTTAAGAAAATAAAATAAGAAAGCAAATAATAAGATGAAAAGTTAGGAGAATAGATTATCAAGATTTATGAATTACAATTGATCATAGAAAACAAAAAGATTGTGTTATACCTAAGATACTAGCCTATAGACAAAAACAAGCTCTTATGTCTTAAATTCCTCCAAGTTTAGATAAATCCACCAAGCTCTAAAAATACCCTTTATTACGTGACAACCTAGAATAAGCTCTTTAGATTTATTGGTACAATAGCATCAAGAACTAAGGAATGGCTAACTAAAGCCATAATCTCACAAGATGGGATCATGTAATCTAAAGCATCGAAACTCTAAGCTAAGTTTATTAAATTTTTCTCACAAAATCAATTAACCTATCACTACTTATAGTAATAACTAACAATAATTATGGATCAAAAGCTCAAACCTAGCAATTGAACTAGAGATCATAAATTGAATGACTTATCCTAATTATAATCCTTAATTTTTGGCATTTAATCGAAGTTCCATTTCAATCCTAGTATAAAAAGACAAAACCCATTAAAATTCAATTCAATACTCACAATCGCAACCCAGTAATCCATCAAATATCTTCTAACCTAAATAAAAATAAGCCAACATATTGAAATTAAATAAAACATAAGCTAAAAATGCAGAGAATTTAAAGAAAAAGAAATATGATTCTAAAATTTAAAGATTAAACATTAAACTAAAAATGAACAAAGATTCAACAACTATTTAATAAGACCAAAAAATACATACAAAAATAGAACAAAAATAAGAAAAATAGTAGTAAAACATAAATAAATCAGCATTTTACACCTAAACTATTGAATATAAGTACAAAACATGAAATATGGTGAAAAGAGAGTGAAAATAACCCTAAAGCATAAGGAAAACACCAAGAAAATAAAGGTCACCCAAGTGGAAGCCAAAAAGTGAAGAAATATACTCCTATCATCCTTTAAATACATCCTTTCTAGGTTCTAAGAAGTTTTGGAGGTGAATGGGCAAGTTTGATTTGACGTGAAATAGCTTTTTCTAAGACCTAAACAACGCTTAACAATGACCTAAACAACCCTTCATTGAACTTGTTGACAATTTTGGAAGTAGGGTAAAATGAAGGTTAAGCCCAACTTGAACAATGCCATTTATCTTCTCCATAACCCACAATTTAGCTCTTTGTTTCCTAGCTCCTTGTTCTACTTTGCGCCAATTGTTCTCCAAACTTGTTCCTTTCAACTTGTATTTGTATCCAATGGTTAATCGTACATATAACCTTAAAATGAACATAAATTAAGAATTTAAACATCAAAATAAATATAAAAACACATTAAAACACATATGAAAATACCATAAAATGCATCCTTATTACTAAGCTAATTAATTCATACATAGATCTTTTTTTTATTGTTGGATCAAATATAACTCTAACAAAAATAAATTTCTTGTTATTTTGTACAAATGATTTAAAATGGAATTTTATTTAGACTTCCTTAAATATTTGTTTAGGTATAGTGTATATGGAATCCATATCAACTTTTACAACAATCAAATAAAGTGCTTAAAGTATGATTTGTTATTATGGCTTAAATGTCCTCTTAAAGAGTAATCACAATCTAAGGAGAAGATTTTATAGGGTGCTCTGATAGGGGTCAAATTGATATGATTTTCATGGTTAATTTGTTGAATTCTGATCCCTAATTCAGTGTTTAATTGTTTAATTGATGCCTTATAATGTTTGATTTGCATAATGGAGCTTAAGGATGCAAATTGGATCAAAAACATCAAAGAACACCTTTTGTTTTGTCCATTAACGGCACCATGAGAGGGTGTCGTTGTCTGATGATCCAGGGATCGTTATACTCTCCAGAATTTGAGCTATAACGGCACCCTGTGAGGGTGTCGTTGTAGGGTGGCAGGGTGCCGTTGAACTCCAAGTCAATAATTTCAGCTCCATATCTTCCAGATTTCAATCTTGGCATGATCTGCATTAATGCCCCTTGTCTCCTGGCATGTGATGGTGTTCTTCAGAAGTCTGAATACAATAAAAACATCAAGATAGCAAGTGGCAAGGATGAAGAAATCATATTAAAGTAGTGAGAGAAGCTCTAGCTTATCTCTTCTTGTTCTTCTTTGAGTGCCTAAGCTTCAAACACTTAGATTTCGAGTTTCTGATTGTATTTTTTAATTTTATAAGTTGGAGATTGCAGCTAAGACACACATTTGAGTATCTAAATCACCACAGGGGGTTTTCTAACTCAGATTGTTCATTATATTCTCCTCTTTTTCGGATTAAATGAAAGACTAAGTTCTTATGTGTATATCTTTGCATATGCTTTGATTTTCTTGCTAGATCTTATGGATTCAGAGCTGCTGTGGTGTCCAGATCATCTTAAGGAGTTCAAGGCTTGTCCAGAAGGAATTCTAAACATGTTTTGTACTTCTTAACC
>JAOXYD010229461.1:0-18112 GCA_028565735.1 Pinacopodium congolense
AAATTCAGTAGCTTTATCCACCACCAACCCAAAGTATGGGATTGTTTTCTTCAATTTCTATATTATATTAACGTATTTTTATTAATTTTTATATTTAAAAAATAAAAAATTAAAATTAAAAATAAAAATTAAAGTAAACATGACCTTATTTCGTTAAAAGAGACTAGAGAGCCAATACTGTTTTTAATAAATTTGTGATTTATTGGCAGCGATATAAACTTCATTAAGTATGTTATGTATAAACATTCTATGTACAATATGCACGTTAGACTTTTATCGGCATAATAACAAGAGAGGGGGGATGCTCATTTTGCATTTTATATGACTGTTTTAATCACCATTCCCTGATATATATACTAAAATGCCAAAACTGAAAGGTGAAGGAAGAACTTTTGAGGTGTCCACCAAAAACAAGCTAAGGATGGCAACTAGCAGTGTTTAGTAAGAGTGCGATTTAACTACTACTATTAGGTGCAACAGCTGTGTGAAATTGTCCTGCGCTAGGTTTCAGAGACCAGATACCCCAAATAAATTACGTTCACTGCAAGTTGCTGAGGGCAGCTAAACAGTGACATCTAACGGACCCCTCCTTTTTCTGGGCTCATTTCCATTCCGGACTGAGCTGTATAAAATATGGGAAAGGAAAAGAGCAATCAGTGAGGGGATTCCCAATGCCCTGCACGTCACTGCATCATCTTGGCCTTTTTAACATTCAGGTGGTGGAGAACAATACAATACAATACAATACATTTCACGCCTTGGATAATTCCCACGAATCATTTGAAATTCAGCTTGCCTATTCCGGTGAAAGTAAAGGCATGACTAGCAGCAGATGGTACAAGGTGCAGTGTAATAAGAACTTTTGAGTAGAAAAATATTAAATATACATCACTGTAATAAATTTTGTTTTGTGTTCTTGTATCTTAATTTTGTAGCAAGGAAAGAGATAAATTGTTTCGCATGTATAAACTGAGGCATGTAATTAAGGTGAAGATGAGAGGGATAAATGAGAGGAGCGGTGTAGAAGAAATGTGGCATGAAAGGAATGTAACAAGAGGCGGGATATAAATGCAATGGAGTAAAAGGTGGTCCTTGAAGTCTTAACATCCCATCACTTAGATCGTTGATCGGATAATCTGATTGTTATAGGCAGTACATAACAAGGTAAGGTAAGCCAACGAAGCAATAGTTAATGCATTTCTCTTTCTCTATCTATCCCTCCATTTTAATCCATCAACCCCCGCTAGTGTTCTGTGGCTGCGGACTTTGGGAGCTCCGTTACCTCATTTTAGCCATGACCCGAATGGGGAGCCAAGTTGTCACATGCACAAGTTCTGCATGTGAAATTGGATCATTTGGTGAAGTTCGTACACAAATTGGTTGACCTTGCCTGTCAATTTTTAGTCTTGTAGAAAGAAAGAATATAACAAAACATATTACAATTTACTAATAGGATATTAATGTCTTTTCTCATTAATTTGCTTTAACATAATTCTTCCACTTTGCTATTCGCACGCATTACAGAATATTAAGTCAAGGCGGCAAGTTTTGGGAGGGGGGTAAAGCTGATTTATAATTCTCAGGCGTAAGTAGAAAGAATAACGAAGTAGAGAAATCTTCAATTTCCTATTAATGCATTTGAAGTGGTAAAGCATTAGATCCTGTATCTGAATCAGCTTACTACTTAGATGCACTCAGCAATTATTGGTTTGGTTCTCCTTCAAGTTGGCTACTGCACAACTATTTTGCTCTAAACACGAAACCCCTACCTTTGGTGAGCAAATATGTTCCAATCCCAGTTTAATTACTCCTGTTGCGTCTCTTGCTATAATTAGGAAAAACCATAGTAGAAATGACTCTTGTAAGGTCATCTGTGTGCTCAATTCTATCAGGCAGGAACCCGAAGCAACAACCGATCATTTGTTTGTGCTTATTAATTACTTTTTCTTTTATCGTAGCAGTTTATTTGCTGAAAATTAGTGAAAACTATTTTCTTTAGTTGGTCAGTTGAAGTGTAGGATAATATATCCATAAGATATTAAAAAGAGCCACCTACATACTTAGCCTTTCCGGACATGTTGACTCATCCAATTCAAGACGTACTCAAAGATATTATTTGTCCTCAGGCCAAGCTTTTCGTCTGTGGTGGCCCTTGTTTATGCATACAGTGTAGTCCTAAATATATAATCCTCTTATGCTGCGTAAGTTTTTCATGTTGGCTTATGTTAGTGCATGCATTAATTAAGACATTACATACTACTACCAATTGCTGCCGTAGCTAACAAATATGTGGTGTAGGACTTGTCGGTTAAAGAGAGAAAAATTGAAAAAACAAGTGTTTTCGTGGGACCTTAAACAAGGATTCCAAATTGCTCAAATAATCGGACAAAATGATATGGCAGCCAAACCTGAGAACTGGCCCTGAGACAACACTAGAAGTTAGCCTACTTTTTCTCGAATCCACAAAAGCCTTGTCTATGCATGGATGGATGGGTTCGTGCCTCGATGAAAGGACACCTAACGAAGTATCAATTGGTCCTTTTTCGAGGTCTTTGGAGTCTGGACTGCGTTAGAGACTGCAAGGGCATGGCAATTCAGGCTCTACGACTACAACCAATACATACAATTACTCGGTTTTCGAGTTGTCATAGACGCAACATAGAGATATGTGTAAACAAATAATATATACTGTAAGGGAAATTTTATCAAACGTTTGTGCGGAAGTAAAATGAACTTTAAAAAAAAAACAGAAAAGTAAACTGAAAAACGTTAGCGTATTCAAAGCAGCGTGTTTGATACCGGAGAATTCGGTATAAAATTCGTCAATTTACGTTGGATTCAAATATTGATTAATATTGTTAACTATTGAAAAATTTTTAAATTTTTTTTAAGAAATATTTTTTATTTTAGTCTTTTTAAGTTTAAGATTAAGTTAAAAACTACATAATATAATACATTTATAGACTATTTTGTATATTTTTGTAAAATTCAGGTATTAATTTATAATTTTAAAAAATTATTCAAAACGGTACCGGTATTAATCAGTACTAATGCAATAGTATTTTTTAGATCAATCTAATATTAGTATCGGTACAATATTTAATATACTGATTCAAAGTTTGAATAAACCTTTTATGCATAAGAGCTGTAATATCATAAAAGTAACGATCCACTAACTTAATAGTAACAAAATTTAATCTCTTAAAGATTTGCCAACATATTTCAATTAAAGATTAAGTCTTTTAACGAAAAATAAATCCTATGTGACTATGAATTTCAACAGTAAATAAAGAAATTATGTAAAATTAGATTATAATTTCCATATTAATTTCGAATACTTTCTATTAATGTAGAAATCTCCAATACTTAATGTATCTTTTAAATACATAAAAAATTTTAAAGGCAGTAATTTGATAAATAAATTTATAATTTGAACATTGGCATTACAATACTTCGTCTTGTTTCTCTTTTTATAGCTGACTCTCTAGTAAAGTGATAACAAATTTCTATTCGCCTTGTTCTATTATAATAAACATGATTTTTTAAATTAATGCAATAGTTAATTTGATTATCACATAAAATAATCATTGCCTTAGCTTGAGCTTACCTCATATCAACTAAGATTGTTTACAACCAAACAGCTTAACAAGTTGCTGCAGTAACAGGCATTTATTCATTCTATAAAGATCATAAGTAGTAAATGGTTGTTTCTTTAAACTTCACAAAATAGTACATAAGCCTATAATGAATACATAACATGTAGTAGTCTTCTGATCCTTAAGACAGCCCACTAAATCAATGTTAGAGAAACCATACAATTAGAAATTGTTGGTGCATTTATACCATATCTCTAAGAGTTTGATCCCTTTAAATATCTTCGGATCCATTTTGCAGCACCTAAGTGATGCTAGCTAAGACTTTATATAAACCTATATAAAAGAATCGTTGCTTGTATAATATCTTGTCTGCTATTTATGATATACAGCAACCATTCTATCCAATTCTTGTATACTTAAACTTTAATTTTTTTCACTCCCATCATCTAAGTGAAAATTTTGATTGGTATATATGAAAGTACTCATAACATTGCAATTTTTGAAGTTAAATTTTTTGAGAAGATCGTGAACATACTTTTCTTGGAAATAAAAATTCTTATATCACATTACTTAACTTCCAGCCCCAAGAAGAAATTCATCAAGTCCAAATTAGTCATTTCAAACTTAACTAACATCAGTCTCCTAAACTCATTCAATGATACATCAATATTGCTAATATAAATCGAATCATCCACGTAGTGACAAGCAATGAGACTTTCAACTATACCTCTAGTTTTTACAAAGTTGGCTCATTTAAACTTTTTTAAAAAGCCATTGCTTCATAGGTGCCCTTTTATTCTTCCATGCCAAGCACATGGCACCTATTTCAACTTATATAGTACTTTTCTTAAATGGTAGACTTTATCTTAATGACCCATAATCTCATACCCTTTTAGTTATTACACATACATTCCATTCTCCAAGGTTCCATATAAGAATGATGACTTTACATATAATTGATAAACTTTTCAATTAAAATTAACAACAATAGTCAAAACAGTTTGTATTATATTAAACCTAGAAATAAAGTTTTTTCAAAGCCTATTCCTTCTCACTACATGTATTCACATGCAACTAGCCTTGCTTTGTATTTTTTAATAGTTTCATCAACTTAAAATTTGATTTTATAGATCCATTTTAGCCTAACAATTTCCTTTTCCTTTGAAAGACCACGTATCTCTTATGCCTTCTTTCTTTCTAATTCCTCATTCGTTGTTGCACATCACTCTTTAGACTTGATTGTTCTTTAAAACAAGTTAGTTCTTTAATTTGAGCAAGTTGATATTGTTCTGTATTTTTATAAACTTTTTGCAAGGATCTCCTTTTTCATAGAGGTGACTCTAATGAGGAAGAACTTAGTGACAATAATCTTGAGTCATTTGATTAGCTTTTTTTTTTTTTTAATGTAGATGACTAAAGGTTGTTTGATGTAGAATAATTAGAACCTTCATTTTAAATCTTCTTCTTTTGTGAGAGCATCAAGAAATTCACCATCTTCAAGTAATGCACCTAAAATTAATTGCATATTCTTTCAATACCAAGTATTTTTTTCATTAAAGATAGCATTATAACTTATCAATAATGTTTGATGAGAAGATTATAAAAAACAATATCCTTTATCTTCGTTTTTATAACTCACAAAAATATATTTGATGTTATTATCATCCAATTTATCTATTTCTTATGATGGAATATACACAAATGCAACGCAATCGAAATGCTGTAAATGAGTTATCTTAGGCTTTCATCCATCATGCTTTAAATGATGCTTATTGATTCAAAGCTATTATAGGAGATCAATTAAGAACATAGGTTGTTGTATGGATTGCTTTAGCCTATAAATTATTTGGGAGACTTATAGCTTTTAGCACATTTTTCCATCTTTATAAGGTTGTGATTCTTCCTCTCGATGATTTTATTTTGCTATGGAGTTTACCTTAGTGTATTAAATACCGTACTAGTACCGGTATCAGATTTGTTTAAAAAATGGTAATGTATTGGTACCGGTTATTACCGGTACCGTTTCAGATCATTTTTTAAAATTATAAATTAATTCCTGAATTTTATAAAATTTGTAAAATGGTTTATAATTTTAGTTTTTAACTTAACTTTAAATATCAAAAGACCAAAATACAAAATTTTTCTTTTTAAATTTTTTTTCAGTATCAATATGTACCAACAGGTATTCGCAATTTCGGTTGGTACCTACCGGTATTTACTTCTGGAACTGTATTTAACCGTTCCATTCCGTTTCTGATCCGGAACAAAATGGATATTAAAACATTGGTTTACCTAGCTATTAATTGCCTTTGAATCCCATAATCTTCACAGGAACTATAAAATTCCTGAGAGAGAAACTCACCTTCATGATCTGTTCTCAAGGATCTTATTAATTACTCACATTACTTCTTGATGTCGGCTTTGAATTTCTTAAAGATAGAAAATGCTTCAATTTTTTCTTTAGAAAATAAACCCACGTCATTCGATTAAAATCATATAAAGTCTATAAACTTCTTGTTGTTGTTGAGGGAAAGTTTTCTCATAGGCCAATAAATGTTTGCATGAATCAAATCTACTGGTTTTTGTCTTACCTTTTGAAAAAGAGTCACAATATTACTTTCTAACTATAGTCATACACCTTATTAACATCTTTAATTGTAAGCAAACCATTACCATAATTTTGTTTTGACAAAAGAATCAAATTTCTAAAACTTAGGTAACCATATCTGTGATGCTAAAGTTAATTATCATCAGAAAATGTTTCCTTTAATGCATGTTTTTCTTTGGAGGCGAGAAAGCAAGGAAAAATTTTGTTTTTTTTAACGTGGGTACACTAGCAAGTAAGATTTTCTTTGATTGATCTTTAAACATATAGTAAGTATAGTCTTTAAAAACAAGTGAATAACCATCCATCATCAATTGCCCCATACTTAACAAAATTGAGCCTAAATTAGGAACATACAATCTATTCTAAGTACAATTTAAGCCAAAAGAATTTAGCATCATGGTACCTTTTCCTTATGATATGCGTATTGTTCCATCACCCATTGTAATCCGATTGGTCATGGATTTATCCAAATTAGTAAAAACTTCAAATCACTTATAACATGATTACTATAACCATCATTGATGTACCAACCTGTTGGAAGACATTCTTTCACACAAAAATATGCAAGGAAGAGGCTCTCATTTTCATCTTCCTCTTTCTCCTAAGCTAGATTAGTTTGTTTTACTTTAAGCCTACAAAACCTCTCTATGTACCCATATTTCTTGTTGTAACAACACTATTTCTGGCTCCCATTTCACCTTTGTCAATGCTTCTAAGTTACTGGTTGTTTAGGCTGAATTGACCACCACTTCTACCTCCTTTTTGTGTCCACCATGCAACTTGTTAAATATGCTTTTATTGCTAGATTCACTAATACATTTGATACCTTATAAAGTTTACATTTTATTGTAACAGGCATTCTCAGCAAATATATTATAATATCTTTTCATCCTATCTTCATGATAATAAAAAGAACACTCTAACTCATTAATGATTAATAACTTATTAGGTCTTTTGGCTTTTCAATTGTAACCATAATATGATCATACTTCTTAGATAAACTCCTAAGAATTTTCTCAACCATCTTTAGCTCACTTAAAATATCTCTACATTTTCTAAAAATTGGAATCAAATTTTGTGAGAGGTTTATTTTAACATGATTGTTGACCATTAAGAAGTGTAACTTGGCTCCAATAATAAATGTAAAGGAACAAGACAACTATAATAATAGAAACTACAAGGGGAATTTCATCAAACAGTTTGTAAGAAAGGAAAGTGAGTAAAAAAACTTGAATTTATTCAAAGCATGAATTAGCCTTTCATACATAAGAGCTATAACAGATTATTAGAAAAGTAGTGACCCATTAGCTTATTGCTCACTTACTAATCACATAAACTAATCTCCTAAAAAATTGCTAACATAACTAAATTAAAGATCAAGTTTTTTGACCCAAAAACAAATCTTATTTGATTATGAATTTCAATAGGAAATTATAAAATAACCAAGTAAAAACTACATTATAATTTCTACATCAATCTCTAATAACATGGAGGCACTTGGAGTAGAGGGAATCTAGCATAAGTATTTACCAAGTAGATGCGTTATCACAATCATGGAAAGTTAAAAGGTGATATAGAAGACTTAATAATAGGGATTATAAGCCTAATTAGGGTCATCAACTGCATTTCCATTCTACATTTTTAATTCTTTTAATTTTGTGTGTATATATGGTACTGTTTTATTGCCATATGTGTGTGTGTGTGTGTGTGTGTGTGGTGAAGTCATCGCAAACTCCCAAATAATAAATTTACCTAACTATCGTAACTATATAGTTAGGCCAAGCCAAGGTCAATCCCACAGAGAATTGAGGTGTACTGCTATTTCTAATGTTGCAAAGAAAAAAAAATAAAAACCCCTGAATGTAAAAAGAACTAACATCATTAATACCCAATAAAAACAATAAAAAGGACAATCACAAAGCAAAACATAAGAAGCAAACAACAATGACAAAGAAATAGGCCAAATATATTATCAAGATTCTAGGATAACTATTAATCCTTGAATTTAGATGAAGTTCTAGCTATGGTGTTGCCTATAGGTTCGAATAAGCTTTCAACCCCCAGTTCCTCTACCTTAGGTAAATCTAACAAGATTTAGAACTACCCTTATCTTCACTATAACCTAGAATAAGCTCTCAAGATTTAATAGTGAAGATGTCTTAAGTACTAAGGAATGACTAACTTAGGCCACTAACTACCAAGTTAGGAAAATGTAACCTAAATAGATGGAACCTAGACTAGTTGGTTACGTATCCTAACAAAACCAACTAACCTATTGTTACTCTTTGGAAATCAACAAGGACAATTATGTATCACATGTTCAATCATAGCGTTTAAATTAGGAAATTACCTAAAGGATAATAATCCTAAAGATAATACCTAATTCATGTCATTTAATCAAATTCCCAAGTCAACCTAAGTTTAAAACACCAAATCAATTTAATACAAACTCCATTGTCACAATTAATTATCCTTTACCCCTAAAATATCTTCAAACCCTTAAGAAACTATCCAAACATAATAAAATTAACCAAAAAAAAGACTAAATAAACAATCTTTAATTAAATTAAATTGAGGTTGAAAAATTAAAAACACCAAAGGAAAAATACCATTCAACATCTAATGTAATACCAACTTAAATTAACTAAACTATTAATTAATTAACTAAAAACTAATTCAACAAAACTTAAATGAAAACCCTAAACAAAAATTTTGGCATAATTAAATTGAAAAAAATTGAAATTAAATGAATTAAATCCTAAAAATATGGATGAATCTAAACTATCAAACATAAATTAATTAAAGACGATAAGCATAAATGAAAACTGAAGGAATAAATTTAACACTTGATAAACATTAACATAATAACATAAACCAAAGGTTAATATATATAAAAGCATCAAAGATATAAACTAATATCTAACATTCAAATAACATAAGGAATAAGCAAGGGAAAATAGAAGCAAGAACTAGCCAATCACATTTAGACAATAACAAAGAAAAGCAAGGAAAAAGAAAAAAGAACTAAAGCTATCTAAAGGTGGTGGATGAACAGTGCAATAAGTGAAATTAAATCCAAATAAGGGTGGTTGCATTTCCAAGGATGTTGCTACTGTCTTCTCTCCAGGCAAAAGCTGAAGCTCTCCAAGGAAGAGTCACCAAGGTTGTTGTCCATTGCTTGATGTTGGAGAGCTCACCCTAGTAATGTTTCTACAATTGTCATCTTTGTAAGTGGAGAGCTCTCCTCTCCTTTCAATTTTTGCAGGCAGCTCCTTAGGTTTTTTATGTGTGTGAATAATAGCCATGTTAATGGACAACTTGCTTTGTGTTTTTATTTTCTCCACTAGGGCTACATGTTTCTTGCTTTGCTCCACCAATTTGCTACCTTTTTGCATGTGAAACGTTGCACTTTATCCTAAGCTTATTGCTGAATGCTCAAATTTTTAATGTTATGTCATTTCATGGCCTTCTTAAACACTCAATGAAGCTTCGTTTTGGATAGAGAAAGGAAGACTAATTTGCTTCCGTTTTGATTCCAAACCAAAGCTTCCAAGATTGCTGCATTTTTTAAGCCTCCTAAACGCCACTTGAAGCTGCATATTGATGTAAAGGAAGGCCTCCCTAAATGCTCCATTTGAGTGTCGTTTAATTTGTCAATGAAGGCTCTCTCCAAGTCATTTTTTCCCTTCCTAAATGCCACATTTTATGTTGTTTTTTTTTTGGATGTTTAGAAGCTCCAAAAAATTTTTGCATTTTAAGTGTATAAAGATAGCTCCTTAAATGCTCTTGTGAAGGGTCGTTTTGATGGACTCTTTGAGCTTGTTTTCATTTTTTTACCTTTTTATTTTCTTCAATTTTAAGCAAAAAAATCCTTTGGCTTTATGCTCTGATTACTTCAAAACTTCATGCTTTAATCTAAAATTTGTATTCCATCATTAAATTTACACGTAACATCAATAGGAATATAAAATGAGCAATTTAATATAAAATTAGGAATAAATTTAAATGAAACAACATATAAAAATATACCAAAATTCATTCCTATCGAATATCCCCACACTTGAACTATTGTTTGTTCTCAAGTAATGATTTAATCATTTTGCTCAAACATTTTCAATCTAAAGTTAAGAGCTAATTTAGTACAAACAAAAATAAATTCATGCTTTTAATCTAGTTTACAAATCTCAACTCTTTCATGAATAAAAACTTGGTTAATCATATGCAAACACACAAAGTTAGTAAAAAGCAATCCCATATATATAATACCAAATTTTCAAGCCATTTTGCATAAGTTATCACATGAATATAGTCAATGATGTTCAAAATACACAAAACACAACTGAAAATTCAACACAATCTGAGGTTTGAGCAATGTCTATTTGCAAAGTCATTTAACTTTTTGACACAAAGATGAACACTTTATGGTAAACACCCCCAGCTACTAGGTTAAATCATTATGTCAAATGGGTAAAAACAGCATTCATAACTTCAACATTAGAGAATTTGAGTTGAAACTAGTGGAGTGAGAATTGCCCAATACATAATAACATAGAAACAACAACGAAACTATTTAATCAACAGCAGAAACAAAGAAACTTTTTGATTCATCAACGTAAATACAAAGATGATTTTTCTCTTTTTTTCTTCTTTTTTCTTTTCTTTATTTTCTTTCTTTTTCTTTTTCTTTTTCTTCTCTTTTGCTTCTTTTTTTCTTTCTTTTCACTTTTTTTCTACTGAAAAAAGGTGGTTCTAATAATGTATTTTGATAATGACAAAACATTATTATAACCACGATTGATCTAATCATGTGTTTTGATGATGAAAAAACTTTGTTATTACTAATGTTTGAGTTTTGATGTGTAATTAAGATAGGTAAACGGTTGAAGTGAAAATATATATTTATGGAGCCAAAGGTAGAAGAGCTTAAGCATTAGAGGTTGATCAAATGATAAAGATCAAGTGATGATCAAGAATGAAGATAAAGAGAATGAAGATCAAGTTTGGATGGGTTTAGGAAAAAGGGCGTAAGGTGTAAGTCTCCTAAACTTGATTCTTAATTATTGCTTGAAAAGGGCTATCACATTTGCATATAGGCATTTAAGAGTTGAATTGTGGTTTTAGTGACTAATTGAATTTGACTATGTCATTTGCCATATTAGGAATTGAATTAAAATATCATATAGGCTAAATTTTGCATAATAAAGTAGTAATGTGATGAATTGTCTTGATGTATGCTTATTGATATTTTAAGTGAATTAAGTGATAGATTGAGTGTTGATCATATGTGTTTAGCTTGGGTTGTGTTATAAATTTTGGTTTATGGATGGTTTAAGGTTTATATGAAAAGGTTTTAAAGAAGTTTAAGAACCAAAAGTTTCATAATCAAGGAAATTCTTATGTTTTTAAATGAATTGAAAAATTTTTATGATTAAAACAGCCTTGATATATGTTTTAAATCTTGTTTAAAGTCTTGATTATTGTTAGGAATTTGATTGAAAAGTTTTAGAGCTGGTTTGAAGTATTTTTCATATTTCCTAAAAGCAAAATGGCAGGTAACAAAAAGCAAAATGGTGGGTCAACAGGGTTTCCTTTTAACCTTATTTCCCAATGAGTTAAATGACAGGTGACTTAGCCTTCAATGACACCATTTAACTCCCCAGGTGGTGATGTTGTTCTCCCTGTCTCCAATGATTACTTTCCTCTTTTGGGTTTTTGTCTCTATTATTCATTCTAATGGCTATTTCTTATTTTTAATGACTCCAAACCTCTCCCAACTCTATAAATATGATTTCAAAATTGTTTTAACATTTTTAGAAACTCTAAAAAATGAATTACAAAGATTAATCACTCAATCTCTCAAAGCTTTCTTTACTTTTTATACATTTTTCTTTCAACTTCAATTTTCTATTTTAAATCCATTTCTAGTGCTATAAAATTTATGTTTCTAGTTAGTTTATATATAGACGAAGCAGATAAAGCTTTTATTTGATTTTGTATTCATTATGTCATTTTTTACAGCTTTCAAAGTCTCATTTACTAAAACTATCTCTGTTTTGGTTAAACTTCTTTCAACTTTTTATGTTATTCAATTTTGAGCTTGCAAAAATCATTTTTATTTATTCAAAATTATAATATGCGTTTTGCTTAAGGTCTCAAGAGTATAGCAAAGCTTTTACTTTGATTTATATGCACTCAAAATATTTTTTTGAGGTCCAAGAACACATAAATGTTAAAATTGGTCATTTTTGTATAGTCCTTTTGATCATTTCAATTTTGGTTTTAATCAGTTTCTGAAAGCAAAAATTTGGTGTTTCCAGTTTGTTTAAGGTCTTAGGAGGTTACTAGTATTTTTTTTATTTTAAGCTATTATATTTTTTTGTTTGAGCTTAATTTTGCAGGTTATCTCAAAACTATTCATGTTTGACAGTTTTATTTTGCTTTTGATTTAATCCACTTGTTTGATGATCTAAAATTGTACTTATTACTGCGATTTGTTTTTAACATATAGATTGAGTTTACAGTAGGTTTTTTGAATTTATTTTGCACCATTTTATTGGTTAAAATCGTTTATTAATAGGGTGGAATATTAAGACTGCTAATTTTGATAGCTTGTGTGCATTTTTATTAATTATGACTATTTGATGCAATAATCCATTTTTTGTTGATTAATTTGATTGTTAATAATCTATTAATATGTTATGAGGCTTTTTATAGTTTTTTTGTTACCTCTAGAATTTTCAGAATTGGTTTTATTACACGTGCTTCAGTGAAATACCATAAAAGGTATGCTTGGTGACTTAAATTGGGGGAATTGATTTGTGTTGGTTGTTGATTGTGGTATAGGCTATTCTTTGCCTTTAAAATAAATTTGATAGGTTGCTCTTGACCTGTGGAAAACAAGATTTGAGTTATATTAATATTTGTTTGTGAATTGAATTTCTTTAGGCCTTGTATGTGCATTAGACATTGCATAAGGTATAAGCATTGCATTAGTTGCATTTAAGCCTCTTTCTTGAATTGATTTTGATCAAGGTTTAAAAAGCTATATAAGCTTGTGTTGAAGTTCAAGGAGCTTGGTTTAAGGGGCTGTCCATGTGGGATAAAAATTGTATAATTTGATTGTGTTGATCAGGTTACTTTTCACCCATTGGAAAGGAAGATTGATAGGTTCCTCTTGGCCTTTAATAAAGATTTCTGGAAAGGTTCCTCTTAACCTTTAATTAAGATTATTATAAAGGTTCCTTTTGACCTTATACTTAAGATTGTTGTAAGGGTTACTCTTCACCAATTAAAGTAAGATTAGTCATTAGTGAATTTCCAATAAGTAGTTGGAGAGAGGACGTAGTCTATCTTTGGGGTAGCGAACCTTTATAAATCTTGTTATTCATCTCTTCTCTTATCTCTTTATATTTTTTCATTTGCATTTGCTCTATTATTGCTCTAATTTATTTAATATTGGTATAAAGTTTGGCATATCGTTTAGATTGAATTTTGGTTAGAAAATTTATATATTTAAAATTGGCTTAAGGTGTTTAAATTGTTTTAAATTTGTTAAGAAATTTTTAAACACCCAATTCACATGCCTCTTGGATGCCATAGGGCTTACAAGTGGTATTAAAGCCTTGGTCTCACATTTTCATAATTTCTAACGAAATTGTGAGTAAAGATTAAAAATGGCACCTTATTTTGGTCCAAAAGTTTTGGATATTCAAAGAAGGGACATACATACATTTAAGCCTCATGATAGAGATCTTATGTCTTTACATTCACATACTCGCAGCAAACATATTATTAAGTCTAGAGATATATATACATCACACCCTAGGAGGCCATTTCATCAAGAAAATAATGTGCATAATGTTAGGCTTCATTTTAGACCATTTAGGAAAAATAGGCCAATTCACTCATATGCACTTCATATGCATTCTCATACATCTAAAAATTTGTCTTATACTCATTTTAGACCATCAAATATGTTTCATTCATATTTTAGGCATAATATTCATCAAGGAAGAACCTTATGCATTTGAATCATATATTAGGCAAAATGGTATGTTTCATAAGCATAATGGCATGATGCATTCTCATAACTTTCATATGCATAATTATCATCCTAGGAAAGCTAATTTTAATATGAGAAATGCATTTAGACATCAAGATCATAGGTTTCATGACCATATGCATAAAGTTACATATGTTTGTAATTTTTGTGATAAAACTAGACGTTTAGACAATTTTTATTTTGTTAAACAAAGAATGTTTAGAAAACTTGCAAAGATTTGGGTTGAAAAAGGTATTAAGGCTAACGCTCAAGGACTTAAGTTAATATGGGCACCTAGAACAAAGTAAGTCTCTTTTTTTTATAGGTTAATATTAAATTGGTGCTAAATTGGTGTCAAGTTAGGAAGTAAGAAGAAGTGATATCTCCAGCTTTGAAGTGGAATATGGAAAGATCACCATGAGTCCTCATATAAGCTTACGAAGAAGCAACTTGTTGAACCAAGTTAGGAGTTAAAGAATTTGGAATCAAATGGTGATGCAAAAGGAGGTATTCTTATGTTCTTATTTGATAGTGTATAGCTTGACATGATTTTTGGATGACTGTCTTTGATTTGAAAAAGTTGACCTTAGTTGTTTATTTTGAATTGAACAATGGATTCTCATGTACTTAGGAGGAGCCATTGTATGTTTAGTATTGGAGCCATTGCATATTTAGATTACTTTTTAAAACTAGTACATTTTATTAAAATTGTTACAAAATATTTTTTTAATAAGTGCATTACATTGATTTTGGCATATGACTTGTTTTGTAAAGGACGCATTGAACGTATTTTGAAATTGTTTTTTCAAATTAGTATCATAATTTTTTTTGTAATTGGTATCATATTTTCAATTGGTACCATATCTTTGAATTCTCAATTAGTATATTTTCTTATATTTGGTATCAACTGGCATTATAATCTAACAATTGGTTTTTTTTTTTTTACAATTGGTATCATCTTTTTACAAATGATTATCATAATTTACAATTGGTGTCATATTTTACAAGTGGTATCAATTCTTTTCAATTAGTATCACCTTTAAAATTTTGCATATTTTTGAAAATTCTATAGATGAGTACTTTTCCCTTACGTGATTAAAAGTGTGGAAATGCATAAATTTAGAGGGAGTATATCCTGTTGACATATTTCAATTGGTGTTACATGACTTATGAAAAGCTTACATGTTATTGGTGTATAATGTATGTTTAGAATGCAAAATGTGCATGAACATGCTTTTTCATGTAAAATATGCATAACATGTAATAAATATGCATAACTTGTATTTTGGATGCATAATAAGCATTTTATGAATGAATATGTGTTCTTGTTACATAATATATGCTCTTGGTGCACAAAGGTCTATAACATGTGTTTTTGATGTAAAAGCTACATAATATGTATCCTTGGTACATAAATATGCATAACAGATGTCCATGATGCATTTTATTCATAATATAGAAAAATATGCATTCTTAAAACATAATGATGCATAATATGTGTTTGATGATTCATCCCTTTTCATGCTTAATTGTTCCATAATACATAATTGCATTCATTTAGGGAGAGCATTACATACGATTGATATTTCTTTTTTAAAAATTCATGAATTAAGGGGGAGTAAGTTTAAAGAGATTTACAATTGGTTTTAAGCTTCTTTTTTAAATTTGACTATGTCATTTGCTATATTAGGAATTGAATTAGAATAACATATAGGCTAAATGTTGCATAATCAGGTAGTTATATGATGAATTGTCTTGATGTATGCTTATTGATATGTTTAAATGAATTAAGTCATAGATTGAGTGTTGATCATATGTGCTTGAATTAGGTTGTGTGATGAATGTTGGTTTATGGATGATTTAAGGTTTATATGAAAAGGTTTTCAAAAAGTTTTAAGAATGAAAAGTTTCATAATTAAGGTAATTCTTATGTTTTAAATGAATTGAAATGTTTTTATGATAAAAAACGCCTTGATATATTTTTTAAAGCTTGTGTTAAACCAAGGGTTAGTTCTACCCTTGTTTTGATGATGAAAAAATATTTCTACAAATATGTTTGTAGAGTTTGCTGTATTTGTTTAGTATTTAAAGTGTTTGTGATGAATAAGTAATTAAGTTAGTAATTTAGTGAAATTCATATGACCTATGTAAGTTATGAAATAATGTTTTAGATAAAGGTTATGTAAATTTAAGTTATATGAATTGATTAAGTATGTAGATAAAGTGGATGAAATTGTTTAGATTATTATTTTAAGGAAATTTGATAAACTAGATGAATTGATTGTGTTAAGTTTGTATAATTATGTAAAATGTGTTAAGATTTGATTAGTATTGCTTTGTCTATGTTAAAATATGTTGATTTTTTAAAGAACTGCATGGAGTTGGTTTTACATGGATTTGATTAATGCTTGTATAAAGTTTGGAAGGCTAGATTGCTGAATAAGCTTAGTTGAGCTCTAAAATCTACATAGCTGACTTGGGAAACCAATTTAGTATACTTTTAGACCTCCAAATGCTATGAAATTTTATAGGATGTTAGCAAAATGAGTCAAGATGCTACCCACCTAATTTCACATCAATTGGATGAAGACTAAATAAGATATGATGAAAACAACAAGTGGTGCTGCAAGTTGTCAGTACATGCATCGATTGACTGAATGAGGCGTAGGATGATCAAATCAAGAAATAGATCAACTAAATAAGGCCTTATTCGGTTGACTGAACATGAATAATAATCTCATTCGATAGATCGAATGTGAAGAATATGTAATGGTAACTTTACAACAGGCAAATTGTGCAACGGATATATTATTTTATTGAATATACATGTTGGAGTAATGGCTATAAAGCTTGAGAAGAGTATGAATATGTGTATTTTTTGTTGTGAATGTATCCAAGAAGTATAAAAAGTGTTTATATATTATTATTAAGTGTTCTTTAGTGTATATGAGCTTTTGGTGAAGTTGTGGTTAGGTAATTTGTGAGAAAATTATTGTAAGGGTTATTCTTGAACCTTGAAAAAGAAGAGGGTTGTAAGGTTCTTCTTTAGCCTTAGAAAAGGGAGTTTTGTAAGGTCTTTCCTAAGGCTTAGAAAAGGGAGAGTGAAAGGTTATCCTAGAGCCTTGAAAAAGGATTGTATTGTGTATTGTGTATTTTTGTTGATTGCAATAAGAACAAAATCTTAATAGTATTGTTGGTTCTTCATTTTTCTCGTTTAATTTTATGTAATTAATTTGATTGTTTAATTTATTGTTGCTATTTATTTTGTATAATTAAATTATTGTTTAACTTCCACATTTAATTGAAAGTAGTAAAAAGACTTAGGTTTAATAATATAGAAAAGAATTTTTTAAGCACCTAATTTATCTCCCCTCTTAGGTTCCATTTAAGGCGAACAATTTTTATTAGAGCATAGATCTCAAATTAGATTAACTCTAACGAATTAGTAAGAAAATATAGATGACACTTTTTAGAAATTTTTATGAACCCTCTATGTTTAGTAGAGATAATTTTTTAATTTGGAGAAAAAGAATTGAAATGCTCATAAAGGGTAATAGTTTAGATCTATGGTTGAAAATTATGCAAAGATATCAAGTTCCAATAAAATTAGTAAATGGGAAATTAGTTCCTGTTGAACGAAGTTGGTTCTAATAATGTGTTCTGATGATGTCAAAACATTATTATTACTAATGTTTGAGTTTTGATGTGTAATTAAGTTAGGTAAATAGTTGAAGTGTAAAAACATGTGTATGGAGCCAAAGGTAGAAGAGTTCAAGCATTGGAGGTTGATTAAATGATCAAGATCAAGTGATGATCAAGCTTGATGATCAAGAGTGAAGATCAAGAGAATAAAGATCAAGTATGTAT
>JAOXYD010229469.1:0-18112 GCA_028565735.1 Pinacopodium congolense
TCATATGGTTTAAAATTATATAATAATTAATATATTATATTTTTCATATTGTTTAATATACTTTAAATAATTTTTATATACATACATAATTTTTATTACAAAATAAAATATAATTAAAATCAAACGTACTTTTTATTTTTATGTTACCAAACAACCTACTCTATGAAGTTCTTTTAAAAAAGCTCTTTTTTAAATGACAGTCAAACAGTCAATTGTCTTCTTAAAAAAGCTCTTCTAAAAAAAGCTCTACAGAAAAAAGCTTTACTAACAAAAACTCTACCGAAATAAGCCCATCCAAACTGACCCTTAGTCATGTTACCATTAGTAGTCCTACTATTGATTAGTTTGCCATGCCATTATGTTGACTAATTGTACTTTAGAACTTCACATATAAGATCAATAAAATAAAATTTATACGATTAAACATTAAAAAATAAATAAAAGAAAAATGGTTATTCTAGTAAAGATTAGAATTTCCTACTATTTAAAGATAATTCCCAAAAACAACACCAATAACTTTATATGTGATCTAAACTACCTAGATTTTAAATAGCTCAATCCAAAATCTCAAACTAAATGACACTATGACCTCTAATATGCAAGTGTATCTATCGTATCATAGTATAAAAAATGTAAGTTCAGATTGTCGATCCCACGAGCACTGTTATGAACTACTAGTAATCTCTTTCTCCTTACTATCTAACCTACTCAAATTGATGATAGATTTATTAATTAAATAAATTAAACAAAATAACTAAAAAATTTCAAAGCAATTTTACTAGATTGAGATATAATTAAAATAGTTGGTCCTAGATGATTAATTCCCCTAAGATATGTTCATGTTCATTGCTCAACTTCAATTTAACTAATTCTCTAAATTTTCTTAGACCTTAGATTTCCTAAATTCAACTACACTTTCTCTCAAGTTATTTAATTCCTATTTGCTTTAAAAATTAAGCAGAAGTTCTACTTATCTCAAGACATCAATTAAATGCATGAACATGTTCTATGGAACCTATTATTTTGATTATATTCACACAGAATCTAAAATCTTATGAAAGTCTATGTCTAGATTACCTATGGTGGATTTACTTAGATATTTGATCTTACAACCTAAATACATGAAATCACATAATTTTAATTGAAACTTGAGTAATTAACAAAACCAATTGCATTAATCTTATAGAAAAATCTAAGAAAAAATCTAGAAATTCAACAAGAAATTAAAGGAACAATATAAAACATTACATCCTTATAGTTCATAAATGCATAGATCCCATAAGAACTTTGTTCCTAAACATATCAAAAGAAACAACAATAATCAAAGAAGAAATAGGGATTGGAAAGCTCATTCTTATGATGTTTGAAACCTTAAATCTTTAATGACTAGTGCTAGAAACCAATCTTGATGAAATCTTGATCTTCAATCATTTGATTTTTTTCATCCAATTCCCCCCCCCCCCTTAATTTGCTCCAAAATTTTGTAAAGATGGCTTAGGAATGACCCTTGGTCATTTGGTGGCTACTTCAGGTTTGCAAAGATCAAAAGATAGAAGAAAAGCCTAAGGAAACATTTAAATAAAGAGGATGCCCCAGGTAGATAATGACCTAGATCATGACTTTGAGCCAGGCCGTGACATCTTCTGGGTGAGTTTGGTTATGATACTCCTCCTTTTCTTCCCTTAATTTTTGCTTGATAGAATCTCTATGGTTCATCCTATGGCCTTGATATTTAGTGCAAGACTCACTCACATGATGTTCTTGGTCCTTAAATTGATTCCATGTCCCTTTTAACTCTAAAAATGCCTCCAATTGCTCACCAAAAACCTATAAAAACATATGCATTCATCCAAACATAACATAAGCAATATCTTATTAAAAAATTAACAAATTATGCATGCAAATCATATGAAACTACCCATTATACTTAAGATTATCATCACAAAAGTATACCTAAAAGATGTATATAGTAGGCACTACTAACTAACTTATAAGATCCATTGGAATTTTAATTAGATCAATAAGATATGAAGCCACAAAGAGAAGTGGTTGTATAAAATTAAGATGAAAGAAAGAAACTGACAATGATGGATTTAATTATAAGTATCAACAATAAGCCTATAGACAATATCGTAAGGTTGAGTTTATAAAGATAATTTTAAGATCCCTCATGACATTATCACTATAAATAAAGTATCTAAATTTGGAGGATTACCACAAAAAGATCCAAATACTTATTTAGAGACATTTTTAGATATTTTGACCTATTTAAGCAGACTGAAGTGTTGAATGATGTGATCAAGTAGAGGTTGTTTCTCTTTTCTCTCAAAGATAAGGCAAGAGCATGTTATAAACTCTTAATTTCAAAGCAATTACTATATGAGATGAGTTAATAAATTTGATTTTGGAAAATTTCTTCCCACTTGCTAAGATAGCAAAAATTAAGACTCAAAACACATCATTTAATCAATATTAGAATGAAAACTTGTATGAGGCTTAGGAAAAATTTCAAGATATAGTAGCCAGGTACTTGAGTCATGGTTTCACTACATAGTAGCAAGTAGATATATTCTCTGTTAGAGTGACACCTCGATGAGGAGCACTATAAATGCAATAACTAAAGGAAATTTAATGAGAAAGAGATATGATCAATCCTATAAGTTAATTGAGGAGATGACCACTAATAGTTTTCATTATCATTTGGAGAAGTATCCTAAGAGACATACTTGGGTACATATGGTGGATAACACAATAGCATTAGCTGCTTAAATGGCGATCCTAATAAAGAAGCTAGACAGCTCATCAATAGAAGCTCAAATTTAGTTGTTCAAGGCTAGTTTATGTATGATAATTGTGGGAGAAATTCTCAAACATCTGTAAACTATCAAATCAAAAGTCCACTTACTCAAAAGTAAGAATATGCCAATTATATGGGCAACTACAATTGATAGCTAAGAAACTTATTCTCTAATCATATGATTTGGGATGGATGGATCACCTCAACTTCTCTTAAAAAATAATCAAGCAATACAACCTCAAGAATTAAATAAATGGAGGGTACTAACTTTGCGTTTTATACACAATGCATCTTTAACGCTAGATAAGTCTAACTTGGAGGAGCTACTAACCAAATATATAGCAACATTCGAAACGAAAATGTAAAAAAAAATGAAAAATTAAAAGGTGAAAATGCAAAACCAAGAGGCTGACTATAGAATTTAGAGAATCAAGTTAGCCAACTTAAAAATATGATGAAGTAAAGGCTACCAACATAAGCCAACTCAAGAAAATAAATCAAGACAATTTTATTAAGAATTGGGAAAGAGATGTAAGGAGTTAAGGAGAAGAAAGAGGTGACATATATAAGTGAAGAAAAAGATTAAGAGGCAAGTGAAGAAGCAAGTAAAGAGATAACTATACAAAAGGATTGTCTTAGGTTTTTTACAGATTTAATCCTCAAACTGGTAAGAACTAGAATACCTTTTCCTTAAATGCTTAAAAGTAACCAATTAGATAAGCAGTTTAGCAGGTTTCTAGAGATTTTCAAGAAATTCAAGATTAATATCCCTTTTATAGAGGCATTAACATATATTCTCTCATATGCTAAGTTACTTACGGAGATTTTGTCTAACAAAAGAAGGATGGAAGTGTATGATATTGTGAGGTTAAATGAAGAGTTCCTAAATATTTTGCTGAAAAAAGTTCATATTGAAATTAAAAGATCTAGAGTGTTTCACTATCCCTTGTGCCATTAGTAACCTATAAATAGATCAAGCTTTAACAGATTTAGGTGCAAGTATAAATCTAATGCGTCTATTTATTTTTAGAAAGTAGATATAAGCAAAATCAAAACTAACAACAATTTTACTATATCTTACTAATCAACCAATTACTTATCCAAGAGGAATCATCGAAGATTTTTTATTTAAAATAGATAAATTTATTTTCCTAATGGATTTCTTAGTGTTATATATAGAGGAGTATCACGATATTCGAGTTATCTTTGGAAGGCCATTCATGACTATAATAGGAGTTATTGTGGATATGCAAAGAGGGAAATGTATTATAAAAACTCAATATGATGAAGCGGTTTTTAATATTTTTGAAGTAATAAAGCATCCCTATAATATTGATTCTTATAATTTCTTTTGATTTCAAACTTATAAATCTAATTCAAATGTTGTTCCTTACATATTTCTAGTAGAAAAAGGCTCTAAAAACTTACTTAAAAATGGTATGGAGAAGGAAGAAATTATGGATGTGCATAAAACATTTATGAAGAGTAATATATACACAAAGGTATTTCCTTAAAATGACAAGCAAGGAGTTCTAGTAGGAGCTAAGTAAGTGATAAATGGAGAAAGGAACGAATTATGGCCACTATGAATGTTTGAATAAGGCAATCCAGTTAAAGAAGCACTTATTATGAGACAAACTAATTATTTAATTTACTTTTATTTTCATTTCATTTAATTAACTTTTTATTGATTTTAGTTTTTCATATTTATGAATTTTAAAAGTATACAATTATTTTTTAGGTGATCTTAGATTTGATCAAAAATGGGATTGTGCAACCTAGGTTTGATTAAGAATAAGAGTTGTCCAAACTACAGATAGCGTTAAACAAAAGTTAAATGGCACTAGAAAACAACATCGTTGTAGTCGTCTTATACAATCATTTTATTTACAATGCAAGATGAATTTTATAGAAAGTAAATGATGCTAGAAAATGGCACCAATTTACTATTATTCAAGCATTGTTTTAGGTTGCAAGTGTAGAGGATTCTTTCACTCTTAAATGGTGTCATTTTTCCAATAACCCTAGTTTCATCTTCTTCCTTTATTCCTTACTATTACTACCTCTCCTTTGCTCCACTGTTGCGAATCTCTCTTACTTCTCTCGTCATATGCCTTCTTCCTTGGCTCGTGCTCTAGTTTCATTAGTCTTACTCATCTCTAATGTCTAATTTCTTCATCACCTCCACACTTGCTCTTCTTTCTTAATAAAAAGTTACTTTTTTGTTTTCACCATCATAGAGTTATTTCTATATTTTCTCTTCATTTTACTATCAAATTTCAAAGAATCTTCTATGGTTCTGTGCTTATCATGTTCATCAGATTAAGGCATATAGTTTTTTCAACATGTGACCTTAAACCTTTTTCTTTGATAGAATATTCTAGTGAAGTAGAAGAAAATTTTGACGGTTAAATGGGAATATTCTAGTTTCCATTCCATATATTCCAAGAAACATATCCCTTAGTTTTTTAGGCACCATGCCCTCATACTTGTTCATCTTCTAGGAAGCATTCAAAAATTGATTCTTCTTGCTTTACTTTGGTAGAGAATGTTTAGTAGTATGATGCTCTCATCACACTGGGTACAATATTGTGGTTGAGCATACAAATACTTCAACTGTGTAGGCTAAGTTAGATATTTTTAGTATATTTAAGATACTTGTTTGGGACCCAGTACTACATTTTGAAGGGCCTTATTAACCAACATTGGTGAAAGAATTCAACATAGAGGAGAAGTCCAAAGAGGATATTATAAAGATCAAATCCTTTATTCATGGTGCATCGATTCTAATCAATTGATCATATTTATCTAGTTTATTAGGTGTGTCTGAAGATGATCCTATTTTCTAATCTAAAAGGAATCTTAGTGTTATTAATTTTATATCGGTAAGGTGTTATTCTAATTAGACCCTAAGTTTTATATCGATGAGGTGAGGAAGCATCTTGAACTTCATTGCCAATTCCATTTTCACTATTTCACAAAATCTCAATTTGGAGGTTTATACGTGTATTATAGTGCCACTATTAAGTGATAATGTCTAGTAGAGGGTGAGTGGCTACAACGAAGTAAGGTTTTTAGACACTTAGATACTTTACTAGATGTTACATGGTTTAGGTAATGTGTCTGAGATCCCGTTGATTTGTTTCATTACTCCTCATATGAGGAATGTGGTATGATTTTGTCAGAAGGACAAGATTCTTTTTTTCTTTTTTTTTTTTGGCTAAGTTCATCAAGAAGATTCTAGCTAATAAAGGAGTCAATTTTAAGGAAGAGGTTCTAATCATTTTGTTGATGACTACTACATTTTCTACTTTGAAGACATAGAAATACAATAAGGTATAAGGTCAATGGAGGAAAATTGGTGTGCATTCCATGAGGAACAATAAGTTATTAGATGACCTTATAACCCGTCATACTAATCTTATTAATTTAGAGGTCAACCTGATGAGCTTAATGAGTTAGCCCAACCTAGTTCTCATCATTCACCTAATGCGAGTCCATTAACCCCTATGCCATCCCTTGAGAGTTCATTAAGTACAATTCTTAAGTTACTGCTTGACTTGAGTTTTATTTGACTTGTGGTTAGTTTGAGGATTAATAGTAGTAGATTAACTAGATGTAAGAGCATTTTATATTTTTAGGTCAAGGATTGAATAGTTGATCGTGTTGCATTACACACTTTTATTATGCTTATTTATATGTAATTTTTTGTCTTTTGAGTTGATATTTTCTAGATATTTTTCTCTTTTTTTATTTTGATTTCCTTCTTTGTTTTCATTTAGGTTATATACATTAAATATTGAATTGATCGATCTTAATTAAATTCTAGGAGAGTTTTTGTTCAATTCTTTTTTTCCTTTTTTGTTTTATTTATGTCACAAGAATATTGGGGATAATGTTAATTTAAGCTTTAGGGAAGGAATATGATATTTGAATTAAAAAAATACACTTGAATTAGTGTAAGCTTTGATAATAATCTATTTTAGATTTATCTTTTTTTTGAACTTATCTAATGATTAATTATTTATTAATGAGTGTATTTTGATTCGATTGATGTGATTACTATGGTTGAATAATTCCTAATTGATTATTTTTTTTCTTAATGAAGTCAATTCTTTTTAAATGGTGCTAAGTTTTCAATGAATTTTTATATGGATTTTTACGTAAATTTATAGTAGAGTTTTCAATTTAAGTAATGTTAATGAAATTTGGAAAAAAATTGAAGAAATTAATCGAATTTAAAGTGATAAATAAAAGTGAAGGTCTTCGAGTGGGAATTGACTTCTATAAGCAAGTGTAACAAAGTCGAGGCGGCAGATCATGATTCTTGGAAAGGTTTCGAAGTCACTTCCAGATTAAGGAGTTCAGTCAAAAGTGAGTTAGCTCAGGCCCAGGGCGTAAAAGAAAAAACATAAGAAAGGCGATTCCTAATCTGTAGGTAAAATGGATTTTATCTTTAAAAGGGGATATCAGCAGGCCTAGCAAGTCCAAGCGGAGTGGATGATAAACTATAATTGTAGTTTTATTTAGGAAGTTCCATAGCTGTGAGGCTTAACAGACAAGGAAAACGGTGGATACTTTCACTAGTTGGGTGAAAGGTGGCGACATTAATGAATTAACTATGAAGGTGGCTGTTAACTACATCAGCGCTCAAATTCCTTTATTGTTATTGCCCTGTTTTCACCCTGGCACATTCTTTGTTTTGATCTTCGGCTCCTCAAGACCCATCACAATCTTTTTATTAGAAATTTCCTTTAAAATAAAAGATGAAAAAGGTGTTAATACATCCTATCCATATAGAAAGCTTACCTTTTTCCACACATTACCGGTGGATGCTACAGCCACTATTATTTTGGTTGCAAGAGGGGAATAGTTAAGTAAGTGATAAATAAAAGTGAGTTAATGTATATCAAAGGCAAGAAGAAGTATATAACATACTTATAGAGATAAGATCTAGTGTAAAATGTACTTGTCTAAAATAATTATTAAATTAATGACTGTGATAAGGCATGATTGAGTGTTAAATACACATACCAATTGAACTATTCATGAATGGATTCCATGAATATTTGTATAATTTGATTGAGATTTAGCATTATGTATAAGAGTTGGCTTTATTATATTGTTAACACATGTGTTATTCCATGATCAAGTTTGAATTAGGAGATGATAGTAATGTTTAATTACACTGATTGATGTTAAGGTGCTTAATTAACTTTTGATTACTATTAGATAGTTATTTATAAGTATCTAATAGTTACTTGAAGATAAGTTATATTTCAAGTGTGTGGGATTTGTTAAAAAGTAAAAGAGATTATTTTTAGGGTATATTATTTGATACTTTTACACATTTTATATGATAATTTATATTATTTATTAGGCTTTTTGTTTAGTTTTTAATTTAGATTATAAGTCAAAATGTATAAAAAGGATGAGTTTTGACATATTTAGATAAAAGAAAACATTTATTGTAAATACCACCATTGATCACGTTGTAAAGTGCCATTTATGTGTGACCAAAAAGTTAGAAGGTAAATGTTAAATGGCATCATTATGGTTCTTGTGCACCGCCTTTTTGGCTTTTACGTGAAGTCAATAAGTAAATGGTTTATATAATGACGCCTTTTACTCTTAGTTAAAGTGCTATTTTATATCTAAAAAATTCGAGTTAAAAAGGTGTTTTAGAAGGGAAAAAGAACTATTCTACCCATAGACTTGTACAGGGTTTTAACACCCTCACAACCACCATAAAAGCTATTAAATAGTACCTAAATGAGAAAAGAAGAAATGAAGTCTTCTTGTAGGAAGAGCTATGTCAGAGAGTTTTTCAATTTGGTAAAGTTAGGCTTTAGTTCTCTATTGTTCTTTCTATTTAATGAGTTAGCAATTTAGGATTCAAACGAGCATTCCAAGTGAACTAGAGAGGAAGGATTTCAAAAGGGATATATCGGTATTTCAGTTATATCTTTATTCTTTATTTTCTATTTTGTATTGACTCTGGATTTGTATTTTCATCAATGAATAAAATTTTATGCTAATATTTTTGTTTTCATTATTAAATATGTGTAAAATGGGTTATGATTGCACAATTGGAGTACTTTTTATCTAATTAAGTGATAAATCTATCTTTCTTAGATTAACTGCCTACGTAAGACTTTTAGATAGTTAAAAAATCCAGGACCATTGACTTTTAATTTTTAGAGAGTTAATTAGGTAATATAATTGAATTAAGAAGTGGAATAAGCTCCAAGACTTTTTTAAGGGTTTTTAAATATAAAAACCTTAGGTTTGAGCTTTTAAAACCTTATGTCTTTTATTCTAATTTATTTATAGACCAAGTAAATAGACTGAGTTTAAATAAGAAAAGGTATTGCTATGACCATTAGTAATACCTTGTTTAAATGATGAACTATTGATCTTTATAAAGTACCTTTGAGGGGAGTGAATTAGGTGTCCTTAAAATTTTCCAAGTTTTCCCAGTTTTTTACACCTAATTTAAAGCTCCCTTTTAATCTAATTATGGAAACTAAACTGTTGAATTAATTAAAGTATTTAAACTAAAATATATTTGAAAGATATATATGGAATTATAAACACTTTAATAAACAATTAAAGTGTAGAAGTTCAACCACTGTAATGAACAATAATATAATGGAAATAAAGTAACTTTGAAAATTAAATGTCTAACTAGATACTTACCTTCACTCCCTAATACCTTGTTGGGAACTTCACTATTGCAAATCACTTGTACAACTCCCTTTTTTCAATAGGCTTTAGCATAATGCTTATAACAACTCACTTTTTAAATAAGTTTAAGTGTAACTCTCATAATATTTTTATCTCACACCTTTACAACCCTAAAATTAAACTTCACAAGCTCCCAATTAGACCAACTCAAGTGTTTTAAAAGGGCTCACAATATCACTTAAATTAATGTAACAAAATCACACTTGAAACTACACCAAAACTCTCCTATACTTCACAAACAAATGCACAAAACACCTCAAATCATTATACTTGTTTCATTGCACTTGGATGCATAAACAATCATGAAAGACACCTATTTAAAGTGAAAACTTGGCTACTAGTTGTTTGTGACCATTGGGGAATGTTAGAATATATTAAATTCATTTTCTCATTATGAAATAGCCATTGGTATGTGTATCACATAGTATCGGTCAACCAAGCCACATGTATTGATTAACCAATGATTGATACTAGTTAAACAAATGACACCCATTGATCTTGCTCAACTAATTCCTATACAGATTGGTTTTTCAATTGATTTTCACACACAAATATATCTAAATTAGGCCAAATAAATTCCTAACACTTCCAAATACTTTCTAAAACATCTTAACTCATTTTAAAACAACTTTACATATAACATTTAACCTATTTGACCACTCTAATACATTAAAACAACTTAACCATAAGTCTTGAAATATTTACACATATGCACTCAACCTAACCTCAAAACTCATGTTAACATTTTCTATTACTCTGTTTCACATATTCTAACATATATGCATCACACTAATTCCCTAAAATCATTTTAGTGTATTAAGTATATCTTTTTAAAACTATTCACATACAATTCCTCTTGATTACATATTCTATATGCAAAATTACTAACCATGAATGCAAGATGCATGATGTGAGTCATTTTAACACAATGAAAAGATCAAAATAGGACTTATGATAAAAATACAAACGAAAACATACTCACTTATATTATCTTGGAGCTTGATCTTTGGTCCATCAAGTTGATTTTCAAGTAAGCATTACTTTTTCTCCTATACTTTGACTTCAATCGACTTGATCTTCATCCATCATTACTTTTGCTCTAAAGCTTCAGCTTAGGATCCAAAATATGATTCTTAATACCTTTTTTCCTTAAATTTCTTACTTTATCTTCCAACCTATCTTTTTTAACACATAAAGCATAATAAACACATTAGTAGTAGATTTTACCACAAGGCTAGATGTTGAGGTTCTCCCATTAAGGTTTAAAAAAAGACAAAGTTTATAATTGTAGCAATACATATCAAAAGCCTGGTTTCCAATTGCTTAATTTCTGGTAATGAAGCATCTTAACTATAGGGAGGATGTGTCTAGATTGGCTCTAATAGTCAAGGAATACTCTATCTTGGTCAAAGGAATTTTTAGCTGCCAATTAATAGCACTTGCACATTTGCTTAGAAGTGAAGCACACCAGATGTAGGAAGGGAATCAACATCTCTTACTAGAATGGTCCTAGTAGCTTTGGTTAAGCCAAGGTTCAGTTACCTTTAGGCTTTATGTAGGTTGCATCATCAATACTTTATTTTAAGGTGTTATCCACTAGGTGATATCCTTTTATAAGATTTTATGCTCATTAGAGCTTAATTTTGATTAGTTCATTTTTATTTTAAAAAACACATTAGTAATAATTTTTTTTCATCATCAAAACATAGGTAGAACTATCCCTGGTTTAACAAATACTCTAAATCTATCTAATAATTAACTCATTGTATTTAATTATCCCATTAAAGTCTAAAGCCTTTTTAATGATTGGGAGGGTTTCTATTTCATTAGTCGAGTTTAAAATAGACATTGTTTATTTACTTAATTCAATTTATTTAGTTTTTATTACTTAGTTAATTTGGACCTATCTAGATAGTTAAGCACCGGTTGACCTAGCACTTACATTGCTATAATTAGATCCCTGTGTATAAAATATTCAAACTCATTATCTTATATTACTTGTTAACGAGATGTATTTACCTCTAAAGCTTATATTAGGATTAAGAAACCAAACACTAATACTCATATTTCATTACATTTACAAATAATAATTCTAAGTAAGCTTATATGTATTTAATAAAATAAAATAATAAAGTATTTAAATGGTTCAAAAAATTTAGCCTTAAGGATGAAAAATAAACTGATAAAAGTATTAACGTACTTAGATATAATCGAGGTGGTGAGTGTTTAAACCATGATTTTTTTTGTTACCAATAGGAGTAATTCATATATGTTTTTATGATATGTTTTAAGATGTTTTATACTTATTAATGTATGAATTTTCCCTCTTTAAGAGCTATTTTTAGTGACAATTTAGGTACATGTCAATTCGAGTTATAAAAGTGTGAAAAAGGAAGAAAGATGAACAATTTATGTAAGAAGGAAAATTTTAGGTACATGTCAATGTTGTCACCTATGTCCTATTGAAACCACTATTATACCCAAAGATTTGGAGAAGAGTGGAGAAAATATAGAAAAATAATGCCCCATTTTAATAACACCATTTTATTCTAATTCAAACATCATTATACATCTAGAAAACTGAGAATTGAAGATTAATTGGACCAAGAATGACTTAAATGCCCAAGAAACATATTAGGGATACCTTATAACCCTAGGCTCATCCAAAACTATAAAAAGAGAGAGGAAACAAGAATAGAGGAGAGAAGAGCGTAAAAAGAGAGGTAAGGAAAAATGTGAGGAGTAATAAGAGATAGGTTTTAGGTTTTTATTTTTTTTTTTAATTTTACATTTTAATTTTTTTTTTTCTTTATTGACATTAAGTACTGATTACAAGTTTATGGAGAGTAGTCAAGGAGAAACAAGGAGAAAAGATTACAATTAGAATGGATCAAATTCAATTATATTCTCTTTAACTCTTCCTTTCTTCTTTGTATTGATTCTTTTTTTTAACTTAATAAAATATGTGTTCTTTATTTATATCTTTGACTTTATTAATGATTATGTGTGCTTAATTTGTCTTGGTTAAGGCCAAGTTAGTAGATAGATTAATTATTGTCTTATTTATCTTATTTTATGTTGAAGATCTTTGTTTATTTGAGTGCTTGACCCATTATATTAGACTGGCCATCCAAGATAGATTCGTAGGTAATTAAGGATCTGGGGAATCTACCTTAATGATTGAAATTTTCAATAAATAACACAATTAAGATCAATAAATGATCAAACTTTAATTAATTGCTAAAAAAGAGTTTTAGGATTGAACTTCCTCATCTTTAATCCTATTACTTAAGTTCATTGAATGACCAAACAATTGAATATGACCAATAGATATAAGGTATTGACTTAACTATAATTGTGACTTGATTTAAAGAAGAAACCCTATATCTAATCACACAGAAATTTCCTATACTTAGTTATCCAATGAACTCCAACATCTTAGCTATATCTTACGATTGATAGAACCTTTCTCATTACTAATGTTTAGAATGGATAGTTAATTTCATTAGTATTGATTAATTGATTAATTTTATTTTATTAGCTTTATTTGGAGTTTCTAGATAATTAGAAACCTTTTGACCTGGTAGTTACACTAGATTTTTGTAAGAGATTATTTCGGACTCATAATCCACTATATAACTTGTTGTTGGATGCAGTTGCCTCTAGTTGGTCTTCGATTGGATTTGACTAAATTAGAGTATGAATAGACTACAATAAATTTCTAGCATCATTTTAGGGTATCTACCTTAGTAATACTGGGGATATATTGGTGTTTATTAGTCTATATTTATTTTTGTTATTTTTCTTTGTTATTTTATTTTATTTTATTAAAGTTTTATCTTATACAAGTGGTTAACTCTTTATAATCATAGATAGTCGACAATATGGATATGCAAGATTATCTATATCACTAATGGTATGATGATCACATAGCTTCAGTTGAGGGTCTGAAAGCTAATTACGTAGTCTATGATGATAAATAGAGAAACACCTATAACTCAGGTTACATGGATCATCCATATTATTTAGGAATTAATATAGCTGACTTTAAACTACCTCTACTAGTTTGTTATCAATATCAACATAAGGAAGAGTCAAGAATGGCATTGTGTGAGCAAATAAGTGAGTTAATACTAAGAGTAAGGCCAATTAAGAAAGAATGAAAGCTTCCTATCGTAATTTAGAAATTTATTTTGGGCAGTTGGTTGAATAAATTAAAAAATATGAGCAAGTTAGACTACTTAATGCTGCAAAACTAGAGAGAAGGGGCAAGACACGGATGAAATAATAGTAATAATGAGGAGTTGAAATTTAAGATGTACGAGGACTCGAAAAATGCTATTAAAGTTATAGTATTTAGAGAAGAAAAATATATACTTGTATTCACTAATTTTGTAGGTGTCATAGTTTCTTATTGCCAGAAAGAAATAAGGTATCGAGAGCTTTTATTAAGGTACAATACATAAGATAAAGTAAGTGTGGTAACTAGTGTATTATTTATGAGCTATCCTAGATATGAAGAGCTCAACTAGAGATATGGATTTTGAAAAGGAATTATCATTCTTTAATGATAAGGTCTAGTTAGAGACTTTAAAGAAGTATTTATTAGGTGGCAACTCAACCACTGAGGTTTATAATAGTGCAGGCTTTCATTTCTATTATCTTTGATTTAGTTTCATTTTTATTGTTTTTATATTTTCATTCTTCTTTTTATAGTGTGATATTCTTCTTTTAATTAGTATAGATGGCTTAAAGAGAAATCAATGTTCAATTTTAACGGAGTTCCTATTGTATTCTCCTTCCTTTCTGTTTTCTATTTATGTTATTTAAAGATCAAGGACGATCAGTTTAAGTATAGGGGAAGGGAATAGGATTTCTATTACTATGCATTTGAATTATTATGAGTTTGAAAGTGAATAATTTGGATGATTACATAGAATAATTTTGATACTTATTTAATTGTTGATTGGTTTACTTTAATGTAGTTAATGTAGTTACTTGATTAACTACTAACTTCTTCTTTTATTTTTGTGTGATTGCACATGTTTAGTAACCCTTATATACAATATTAAGTTTCTAGAGAAATTTTATATGGATTTTTATGAAAATTTGGAATAGATTGTTTAGTTAAATAATTTGTATTGTTTATTTCATTAAATTTTAAATAATTTTGAAAGAAGTTATGTGGCATAATGGTAATATAGAGCATAAGATGCACATATCAAGATAAGATGGGGTTCAAAATGCACCTATATAAGTTAGTTGTTTAAATTAAAAAATATGATATAGGTAAGATGAAACATAAAACGCACTTGCCAAAGCACCTTTGTACAAGTTTGTATAACAATATGTGCAAAATTAATTGGATGCTTAATGTTATGTTGGAAGGATTGCTATGATTAACTGTGTGCTTTTGTATGTGTTAAGTTATGTCATATTCATGATTGAGTTTGTAGATATTAGCTTTATTCAATTCCATTTATTCGTGTTTTAAATACCATATCAACGTTTGACTGCTTTTGGGATTGTTCTGCATAAGTATGTAAGTGGTTGCTTGAGGACAAGTAATAGTTCAAGTGTAGGGGAATTGATCAGGGTAATTCATATAGATTTTTATATTATGTTGAAGATGTTTTTACACTTATTAATGTATGAATTTTTCCCTCTTTAGAGTTATTTTAGTTCCATTTCAGGTACATGTTAATTTTAGGTATTAAAGTGCTAAAAAGGGTGAAAAATAGATAATTTATATAAGAAGTATATGACATAAATATTCCCTTCAATGACGCCATTTATGCCTTATTGAAGTCATTGTTTACCCTAAAAAAGTGAAGAACATAGAGAAGAAAAATATTTGCCTTGAGGTGTGACATTTTACTCTAGTTCAAATGCCCTTATGTGTCTAAAAACCTATGAATTAAAGATTATTTGAACCATGAATGACTAAAATACCTAAGAAATAAATTAGGGTTCCCTTATAACCCTAAGAGCCATCCAAAACTATAAAAAGAGAGAGGAGGCAATAAGAAGAGAGGTTGGAAGAGAGTAGAGAGAGGAGGGAGGGATAGATGTTAGGATTAGGCTTTCTTTCTTTCTTTTTTAGTTAGGCTTTTATTTTTCTTTAGTTTTAGTTTTTTCCTTCTTTTGTTCTTTCTTTATAATGAGTAGAGATTAGGGGCTTTTAGAGATAATTAAAGGTGAATTAAGGAGAAAAGATTACAATTAGGATGGATCAAAATCAATTGTGTTCTCTTTAACTCTTCCTTTCTTCTTTGTATTGACTATTTTCTTTCATTAATAAAGTATCTGTTATTTATTTATATCTTCAACTTTATTGATGATTATGTGTGCTTAATTTGCTGTGGTTAAGGCCATATTAGTAGATTGATTAATTATTATCTTGTTTATCTTCTTTTGGGTTAAAGAACTTTATTTATTTGAGTTCTTAACCATCTATGTTAGACTAGCCATCTGGGATAGATTCGTAAGTAATTAGGGATATGAGAAATCTGCATTAATAAAGTCAATAGACAACATAATTTAGATCAATAAATGACCAAATTTTGATTAATTATGAGGGTCTCAATTCTGGAATAGAGTTTTAGCATTCAACTTCCTAATGTTTAAGCCTATTACCTAAGTGCATTGAATGACTAAATAATGAAATGGGGCTAATCGAGATAAACTATTAACTTCACCACAATTGTGTTTGGATTTAAAGAAGATGATCTAGATCTAATCTCATAAAAATTCCCTAGACTTTGTTAATCCAATGAACTCTGGAAACTTAGCTAGATCTTAAGATTAGTAGATCTAATAAACTTTGAGCTAATTTAATTAAATTTAAAATTGTGTGATATTTGAAAAAGAGTATTAGATATCAAATTTACATCCTCTTGAGCAAAAGGTATATGTATTAAAACATATTAAAATCTTAGAAAGAGAATTCATTGTTAAGAAAAATGATAGGAGTGAATTAGAAGCTCAAGAAGTTCAAGAACCAAAAATGCACATCTAGATGGAGTAAGAACTTTAAGGTAAAAACATATGATATATGACTAAGGGTTCATAAGACACATATTCCATAACACACTTGTATGATACATTATTCACATAGTTCATAACACACTTGTATGATACATTATTGTCTAACTAGATTTTATTTATATATTGGACAAGAGAAAGGCAATGTATTGTTCATAAGCAATAAAGCTATTAGTTTTAATGAAGCAATGTCTAGCATTGATTCTTTAAAATGGAATAAACCATGATGTATGAAATGAAATCTATATACAATAACTAAGTATGAAATTTGGTAGATACATATAAAGGATTGTACCTATTGGATGCAAATAGGTTTTTTAGAGAAAACAAAATAGACATGGATGGTAATGTACATACATATAAAACAATACAGTTGGCTAAAGGTCACAATTAAAAAAAAAAAAGAGCAAGTTATTTTTTATGAAATTTTTTTATAAATAACAATGCCTAATTCTACGACATACCGTAATTATGAAATTTGACAAATGGATGTCAAGACAACATTTCTTAATAGGAATTTTCTTGAGGATGTGTATATGACACATCATTAAAGGTTTTGAATTCAAAAGGTTTCCTAATTAAGTATGCAAATTATAAAACTCCAATTATGGACTTAAACAACCATCATAGAGTAGGGAAATCTATTTTGATAAGATAATCAAATATTTTGGTTTTATTAAAATATTATTGGACTTCATGCATATAAGGATGTTAGTAGTAATGAACTCATCTTCTTATTATTTTATATTGAAGACATATTATTACTTGAAAACAATAGACTAATGTTTTAATCTATAAATATTTGGTTTTTTCAAAAACTTCTCTGTGAAGGATATATGATCCTATATTCTAGAAATAAAGATCCGCATAGATAGATTAAAGAGGTTATTCCAAGTATATAAACAAAGTGATAAAAAGGTTTAACATTGAGAATTTCAAAAGGATATTATCATCCTTGTAGCATAGGATTTCTCTCTTGAATAGTATATACTTGAAAATATAGAAACAAAAAAGTAAAATGGTTGTGTTTTATGTGCTTTGGTTGTTAGACCAATCATTTACGAAATGTTATACATAATACCTCATGTTTATTAAATTGTTAGCATAACAAGCAAATTCCAAGGCAATCATGGTAATAGTTATTGGATAGTCGTGAAAAATATCTTAAAGTACTGGAAAAGAACTAAAAATATTTTCTTAGCCTGTAAAAGAACTAAATTAAGAGTTCAATGTTATTCAAATGCTGCTTTTTCAGTCTGATTACAATGACAATAGATCACAGTTAGGATATATCTTTATTTTATATAGTCATGCAATAAGTTCAAAGAGTTTCAAACAAACAACCATCATTTATTCTACAATCAAGACTAAGTACATTTTAGTGTCTAAGGTATCACATGAAACTATTTGGATAAAAAAGGTTTATCAATAAACTTAATAGTGGTTTCCAGCATTACTAAGATAATACTGCACTACAACAATAATTATGTTTTTACATATGCAAAGGAACCAAAGTCTGATCAA
>JAOXYD010229486.1:0-18109 GCA_028565735.1 Pinacopodium congolense
ATAGCTCCTTTAACATTTGGTAATTTTTCAGAATTTTTAAAAATCAATCAAAAATCGTTTTCAAGTGTTTAAGCCAAAGTGTCACCTTTTTAGCCCTTTTCTAAATTTTAATCAAATTTAATTGGATTTTCCTAAATAATTGTAATCCAATCAACCTAGTAATTAAGTAAACAATTCCCTGTGGATTCGACACTCGGAGCTTAAATTTTACTCCGCTTTATTACTTTTGCGATAGGTGCACTTGCCTTAAAAGTACGTTGGTTTTAAAGTAAAAATCATTTATAACAACCGTCAATTTTAAAGTCACCTAACCAACGCAACAGTAAAACTTAATCAATTAGCCTAGGGTTTTGATTCTTGAAATCACTTGATTTGCGAGTGTGAGATTATAGCTTAAGTAGGTTATTCCCTAGTGTTTAATGCTACTACATAATTAAATTTAAAGATTGAGTGCTATGTTATTGTGTGGCCAGGTGCGCATTCTAAGGCATATTAAACTTATTTATAGTTGAAGTAAAAGAGAGAGATAGTTGTACCTTAATCTATAGGCCAACTTCTTAACTAAAACATAGTTTACATGTTTTCAATGATTAATTGTCTTTCTTAAAATCCTAATAATATCTTCTATTTTCTTTTCTAGTGTTTTTTTTAATGTTCTACACTCGTGTTTATTTTTGTGTTTCTTTAATTATCTTTTTATTTGTTATCGCTTAATCATTAAGGGTTTTTACTTTATTTTTCTCATAACAGTACAAATAATAAAAAAACATATCCAATCTTTGTGGATCGATCTTGACTTACCCTGTTACATAGTTATGAAATTAGTAATTTAATATTTCGTAGTTAGTTACAATTTTGACAAAGCCAACCAACTCCTTGTAACACTCTATAGAATTTATTAAAACAAAAATAGAAGTAAAATTAGCTCCAAATAGGAGTAGGAGATCATCACCAATCATAATATTATGGATTATGTTATTTAGATTTGGAATGATATTTAAATTTCTTCTCTTTAATCCTTTAGTCCCTTTTAAGAAGGTTGTAGGCTGACCATTAACCTAAACTATTATTGTTATTATTATTATTTTACTAGTAAGCATATAAAATCTTTAATGAGAATATTTTAGACATTGAAGACTTCGTGTTTGTCTTTTATAAATCTAACTATATCTTTTATTAAAAAATTTAAAGATGCATGTATAGGTCTTTTTAAGAATGTAGAGAAGCTGACATATAATAAAGATAAAAAAAAGCACCAAGATGTCTTACATGACCCAAGTTGAGACATTATTAGAAATAAGACCATAAAAGAAGCTTTTAGTGATAAGAGTTAGGTTCATATAGTTTTTTAGGAGTTGAAAGAATTTTAGGGCATTTCGATATGGAAATTGGATGTTGTACCAGAATATTACCATATTTATAGGCACCAAGTGAGTTTTTAAAAAATACATAAAGTCATATTAGTGTCCAAAGGATGCAGTGAAGAGGAAGGTTTAGATTAGGAAAAAAACTTTTACTCCCGTAGATAGATTAGAATTCATAAGGCTACTAGTATCAACTTTTGTTTTAATTATAGATGGAATTTTGAATTTATGAAATAGATTTGAAAAATGAATTTTAAATGGATTTAGTTGACTTGAATCATACCTTGTTTACTTAAGAGTCTAACTCCGGTTCTAGCAGCATTACTCCTATAAGGATTTCATGTATTGGATATCAAGAACTTGGATCACATATTTAAGGTAGGGAGGGGTACTTCTATACAAGGAATAATGAATATGATGGGAGAAATTTTTTAGAAGAAAAATAGACGTAGCCTTTTTCAATGACCATTTGAAGTCCAAGTTTCAACTTAGTAAGTTGTCCTTATACAACCACCATTTTCAAACCATATTCCTATTGAGATTTATAAGTTAGTAGCTATTAAAACTAGGAGCCCTCCTCTCATATTTTTTAGCCACCTCTTAAAGAAATACGAATAATATAATAAGATCATAGAAAAAAACCATGAGGCACATTGTATAGGGTTTCAAAAAATTCAAATTGATAGGTAAGCTGTAAAAAAATCAAGCAACATCTTGAGGCCATTGTTAACAGAAAAAGTTCTTGGATAGTAAAGAGATTAAAAAAAAAGAGGCTAGAATCCAATTAATGCAACTCCAATAATAACTCTACTCAAATCCTTTAGATTTCACCAAGTAAGAATTGGAGTTTAATGCTTTAAAAATATATGTTATTGCCCTTGAATGCCACCATTCCTTACTTAAATAAAAGGCTAGAACACTCTGGCTTAAGTAAGGATATTTCAATTTAACTTTTTTTCTATAGATCCATATTTTTTAGAAGGAACACAAACAAAATCTTATATCTTACTAATTTAAATGGAGAAATGATATTTAAGAAATATGATTTGAAGGAAGAGGGTTTCAATTATTTTCATAACATCTTAGACATGCAAGTGTTTAATCAAGAACCTGGGCAAAATTCTTGAGCAACATTTAAAATTATAGCTTACTAATGGTCTAGGAATTCTTCCAATCTAGGTAGTTTTTTTAGGAAAATGAACAAAACATTGATATGCTTTGTTCTTAAGATTCCTAATCTATTAAAGAATTTTAGGGAAATTTCATGTTACAACGCTACATATAAATTTCTCTACAAGATCCCTGCCTCAAGATTAAAATTAGTGCTGAATTCCATCATCACAAGTTATTTTTATCGAAAGGGGAGACATTAGAGATTATATACTCATAGCTAAGTAGCTATTATGGGATTATAACAAGAATAGTGTGGCCAAGAACTATGTCCTTAATATTGATTTTGGAAATACATTTGACTCAGTAAACTAGACCTTCATATAAGAAATACTTAATGCTCTTAGCTTCCTTATGAGATTCATTAATTACACTATGCAATGAATTGCTTTTACCTCATTTAATGTGTTAATTAAAGCAAAACCCACTTGAACCTTTTATGGAAAGAAAGGGTTGAGACAAGGGGACTATGTCTCCCCATATATATTCACCTTATGCATTAATTTCCTTAAAAGATTTTTATAGCATAACATCTCATCCAATGATAGCTTCTCTTTTCACAATAGGTATAGGAATCTTGACCTTTCATCTTGAATTTTATAAATGATTTCATGTTATTTTAAGGTGCAAACCTCACTTTATGAAACTAATGATTGCCTGCTTCCATAGCTTTAATAACATATCTTATTTAGGAATCAACCAAGAAAAAAGTCAGCTTATGATCTCCTCTACTAATAATGCATGTTGTAATTGCTTATCTGCCATAAGTTAGAGCATTGTTCATTCTTTACTTATTAAGTATCTCGAAATCCCTATTATATATAGCAAAGCTTACTACAGGGAGAGTGCATTGTTTCTATATAGAATTCATGCTAAATTATGAAGCTAGCAAAATAGAGATTTATCATTAGTAATTTACATATATACTATAATGCATACCTAATATACTCCAAAAGGAATTGATCAAATCAATTGAGAAGAATCTTTTTAAGAACTTCATTTGGAGTGGTGACGCTAAAAAACATAAAGACATCAAATGTCAATGGAAAGAAGTATTCTTACCTAAGGATCCATTTGCTAGCCCTAATGGCACCTAAGAGAGGGATGAATTAGGTGTTATAAAAATTTACTAAACTAAAGCCTAAATCATAAAGACCAATTTATGCAAATTAAGGAGTCCCTAATCCATAATTTAACCTATATACAAATAATATGCCAACTCATTCAGATTAAATCAAATTCATGTAATTCAAATAACAATTTGTATGCAAATGACATGCTAACTCGTTGTAGTTAAATCAAATTCATGCAGTTTAAATAACAATCACAATATGTATAAATTAAAAGTTGACGGAGAAAAGGATACATAACAATTTTTATAATTTTTCAAGCAACCAATATTTGGCCTACGTCTACTCATAACAATTTTGTTGGATTTTCAGTATTAAAACAATCTTTTTTTAGGTTGAAGAGTTACATAAAACCATCTTCTTTGTAGGGTGAAGAGGAACCTAAAAAAATGTTCTTTTGTACAAGAAAACAGTAAGCCCTTTTTATACCACCAATTTTAAAATTTTAAAAGATCAATTCATAATCCCCTAATCCTCACTAAAGCATACATAATTTAAATTACTTGCTTGACTAAAAATAGTGCTTAAAGAGAGCTACTGAAAATGCAACAAATGAAACAACAATAACCAATCCTTTCTCTCAAACTCATTCAATACGAAACAACTTAAAATCTTAATAAATGCTCATCAAAATTGTTTCTAAACACTTAAAATGTCTATTTATGAGCCTCCTAATATTGAACAACTGTTATAAATACAAAATGATATATTACTCATGCTTAAAATGCTGTGGGACAAAACCTACAAATCATTACTCACCGTAACTAGTCCATCAATGCCATTGGTAAGTTGAATGACCCTCTCACAGTAGTCAACTGATTCTAGTTTAAAAGTAACACTGCTTGACACAAACTAGTTAACCAAACCCCTTAAAACAATCAAAATATCAAGCACTGGTCTACTAATGAATATGCAAAAACTAGTTCCAGATTCTATAATCAACTGAAATTTTTTAAAATTAATTCCTTATAGATTCAAAAAAAGTTTTAACAACTTTCAAATGTTTCCCATTATAGTTATAAACTCCAAGACATCATAATTTATCTAAAAAAATTTGAACAAAATTTGCAATATCTTCGCTTTATCTTGGTTTATGATAATTTAAACACATTTTGCAATATCTCTAATTTAAACCATTTTCAAACCATTAAAAAACATGCCAACAACATTTATTTCATTCCAAAAAGACTTAATATAAGTTCTAAATATATTTTGAAATCTATTTAAATTACTAAGATATTTTAATTGATTTAGACATGAAATTTTCCTTGGCTATGAAAAATTTTCATTCTCAACATTTATATAATTTTTTAAGTAGTTTCCGAACTTTATCAAACATTCAAAAAACATTTTTTCACTATAAAATCAATGTATAAAGGTTCTAAACCTTCTTAAAAGTTGTTTTAGATACCAAGAAATTTCAGTTAAACTTAAACATAAAATATGTCTTAGTTATGAAAATTTAAACACACATTAAATCATACTTGAAAAAACTTCAATGCCTATAAAACGAATTTTAGCACATAAAAGGACTTCTCTAAATCCGAAATTAAAAATTTTGTCTTGATAACTAATTTCCTCTTATTTGTAAAACTCTACACCAATATGAAAACTCTAATCAAAATCTATCATGCAAATGCAATGAACACACTTGAATAAACTTTATACCCATGATTATACTCCTTAATTTAATGTGAATGTTGAGTGCTTTAAGCATTGATAAGATCAACCAATAATTGAAACTAAAACTGCATGAATAAATCTATTCAATCTTGATCTTTATTCTTAACATTTACTTTAATGCTTGCTCTATCATCTCCATTCTTTTTCATGAATTAACTTATACTTCAACTATATCATATGTTCTTACAATTTGCATTTACCTATCTTACTTATGCATTAAAAATTAAAATATTAGTAACAAAGATCTTTTGACATCATCAAAACATATGATTGAAGTTTCTTTATTTCAACACTATTCTATGGTCACACAACCATAATTAGCCTGATTATGAGCACTTGGAGAATATTTGCAAACAAACAATCTTTTTGGGGGAGATGGATACGTATATACTTTCTTAAATATAGAAGTTTTGGGGAAATTAATCACAACTAAAGTTCCTCTTCGACTATTTAATAGATGTTTAGGCTAAGATACAAGTTGACATGAGTGTTTTTCAATAAAAATAGGTAATGTTAAATTCACCTCCCACTGGAATGACACCTGTTCTAATTTTAGTCCCCTATACATTATTTAAAGTTTCTCTTTTCTAAAACACATTCTTTTAGGTAAGGCTAAGGTAAATATGACGATTTCTTCTACCATACTACCTACTTTCTTACAACTTAGAGGAGAAATTACTTTGAACATTACATTCATCAGGTTTATTATACCAAAACAAAAACACAAAAAACTTGTATAACTCTTTACTATAATGTGTCATATAAAGTGGCTTGGAATATATTGGTTTAAAGTAAGTGGAACATTAACAAAACTTCCATCATATTATAGGTATCCATAAAAAATAGGCTAATCACATTTTTCAGACACTTAAACATTACTTGTAGGGTGTTTAACTTAAATTAGAGACTATTAGCATCTATTTTCTCAATGTAATTTCCCAGCTAAATTATAAAATATATTATAGTAGAGATGCAACTACTTTTCAAAGGCTAATAATTGGAGGTAAACTATATGTTAGGATAGCTCTCCTCACTTCATTCCTAAAAGAGGCCACATTACTCTCAAAATAAGCCATAGCTACTCAGTTTATGCTTTATAGAAGAAAAGAAACTTGAGAGTACTTAGAAATGCAATAGGGGTTTAAATTCTTTCCTCCATGAAATTTCAAATTGGATTAAAAAAGTTCTCATCTTACATAGAGTGGAATTGGATTACTCCTAATCCTAATCCTTACATGTACATTGAAGATTTCAAAAATTATATGAATTGTACTTTTGTCCAGTTTAGTAGTAGCTTAGTTGCAATAAAAGATCCAAATACTGCATTTATCATGATTGTTCTTGTCACCCCTATTTTGAACTCTTCTTGTAGCTCTTGGAGCTTTTAATTATTTATATTCATTTTTAACTTTCAAGAAAAGGAATTTTATGATTAAAACTTCTAATTTTGAATTACATGATATAATTAAGCATGTTTTAAAATTTCCCAATTATTTTGATGTTTTGAAAATGCTTTAAGAATTAGTATGAAAGGTTAAATGCATCTCTTCTAAAAATAAATTGTAAAAAGGAGAAAAATTACTACAAACATTTTTATTAAAAAATTATAAGCTTGATATCTTAATGTTTGCTTGTATATCAAGTATATATATTTTTATATTAGTAATGAAAGATTATATAACCAAATTTCTAAATGCAGGAGTAAATAATTTGAAATGAGCATGATAGGTGAACATAATTTCATCCTTAGGCTAAATTTCAATCAACTGAAAGAAGACATATTCATCAATTATGCCAAGTACACAAGAGAAGTAAAATGAGGGTTCACTATGCCCCTCTGTTTTGCTTTTACTTAAACTCCTTTTAATTCTTTTCTTGGATTTCCACTTTAATGTAATGTTAATATGCAAATAAAACAATTCAAGTTTCAAATTAAATCAAATAACAACAAAATAGGGGATTAATTACATTAAAAGATAATGAAAATCTAAATGAAATAATAATTTATCAACTCCCCCACACTTATCTTTTTCTTGTCCTTAAGTAAATCACTAAATCATCAATCTCAAAATAGCCTGTAAGCATAGGAAGACTTGCTCAACCTGTCAAACCCAATCATTGACACATTTTATTAATCATTCAATCATCAAACAAATGATCCCAAGGTTATATAATAAATCAAACATGTAAATTAAAAAATAACTTTATATCACTTCATATTGTTTCAAACTTCAACCTAACTTGTATCAAATGACTTCTATGCATAAAATGGGTATACACAAAGCAAAATGACTCATCTTTTAAGCAACGATACACCTTTTAGCCATTAAGCACCAATTTAGGCATATAAGTGAGCTTTTAAGGCTTTATTCACTCAATATTTTTATGTGGAGATGATTACTTTGTTGTGAACATCCCAGGTTACTGAACTAAGTTACCTTACATCAATTGGCTACTAGCACCACTCTTTAACTTCAACCAATTGGTTTCAAGCAAGTGGAGTGAATAAACATTGCTCACTTTTCATAATTTTAGCACTTTTTTCCATTCCTTTTTCATTGATTTAGATTTTGAATTGAAACAAGATAATGAAAATGCTAAAATAAGTCATAAAAAACTTTAGGGATATGCATTTTATAAATGGAACCTAAAACTTCTTATCAAATATCCATAATCCAAAACATAAAATCATCAAAGTTCATTGTTAATAAACATGATTAATTGATAATATAACATCTCAAAATGTCAAAATGATAGAAATTAAAAGGAAAAATGTCAATTAAAGGCACCAAAATAAAAAAAAAATCACAAATTACAGATTACTTTGAAAATATATTAAAATGATGTACTTTAGAACAAATAAAACATAAGTGTGAAACAACAATTCCCTCCTCCACACTTAAATTGAGCGTTGTCCCCATTGTTCATAAAAGAAAATAATAAAGAACAAAAATGAGGGATAAGGAAGGAAAAAACCCAAAATAAATTGATAATAATTTGAAACGCTCTGTTGAAGTGGACATTAAAATCATATTTGAACTTGCTACAACTGAAGAAGATAAATAGAGAAAGCAAAGCACCAGAAGAAGCTCTATATATAACTGAATAATCATCAACATACAACCATGGATTGCATACATCAAGAGAACTCTAAATTATTGAGAAGTAGCCAACAATACAATTGAAAGGAAAACACAAAGGAAACAAACACATAAAAGAAATAACAAAACCCATTAAATCCATAAACAAACTATGTCAGCCAAGCTAAGCTAAAAAGTATAAGTAGGATCATCATCATCAAGTCATTAATACTCCTCAATCCTATCCAAGAACTGATTAATGTTAGTTAAGTGCTGAGCCATCACATCCATGCGAGAATCCATCCCATCCAATGGAGAGTGTAGAGCTATAAAGCCAGAGGAGATACTGCTATGCAACCTCGTAAGAACAGTCATCGCATCACCAAAAGATGCATAGGAGGAACATATACTAGAATAGAAGTGTCGATATGAGGCCTGTGAACACTTGGCATGACTTCAGATGAAGCCTTGCCTAAACCCTCCTCAAGAGGAGGAATAGGAGTAAGGGCTAGAATATATACATTGTCTATACACTCACCTACCTGTAAAAGCCTAAAAAGACTGGTCTTTCACTCGCCACTAACTCTTTAGTATGACCAAAGTTTGATAAGGGAATATGAAATAGAGTTGGTGGGATGCACTGCTAACTCACCATTAAAAGAGACATGTACTGTTTAAAAAATCCTCGTAAGTAAACAAGGAAAGAAAAAGTTTTTCGTCAAGTGAGCATGTTGAACTACATTTCTCATGGAAAAATGAATCTGGCTAAAGGCAATCCCTCGATGCCTCCTTATCCATAATGTAGCTTATACAAAGGCCAATATCATCAAAATGAAGTGCATTGAGACAACTAGCTCGAGAAGGACATTGGCACTAAATATAGCTACAACTATGTGATCTCTAATATTTAACTGAGTAGTAGGATAGCCTCTGTGATTAGGTGGACTAACAAACCCTAAATGAGCTCGAATTACATCCATTACGAATAAGGGATTAGAAGGAAATGAATCCCCTCAAACACTATTAACCTTATGCACAAATAGTTTGCCTACATCCGACAATCCTAAAAATTCATCAAGAAAAGAATGAATGATCACAATAGTAATACCTCGTACTGATAATAGAATAGCTAATAGCTCTTTTGAGTTCTTTTCCTTAATATTGTCGAAGAACCCTTCAACAATAATTTATAGTATAAGCCCGCATGTGTCAGTAAAGTAAGCCATTAAAGATCTTGTAACAAAGGTGAGACTTAGAACTCAACTTCCACATTAACCTCAATTGATCTCTTGATAATGAACTCATTGTTATGGTAAGCCTCAAACCAGTCGAAGTTCTCTTAGCTTGTAAATCGAGAACTATCAAATTCTGACCTAGGATTGGAGCTAGAACCTCAGGAAGATCATCTAGGTGTCATTTGATTTAAAACAATTCAATAAACATACTAACAATATTAAGGAAATATGTAAAAGCAGAAAATTTATCTAAGACTAAACACACGAACATTTAAATTTCAAAGACTCCTTAAAATTCAATGATGAAACTACTCCACAATATAGGTACCATGAGAAAGCTTATCAAATTTCCAACACAATGATACTAATTTCAAAGCAATTGGCTCACTATAACTGAAGAAAATCAAGAAATGCCTTCATAAATGAATATAAGCAAGTTTTTGGAACAATTCTTGATATAATCATGTAAGAAATGCAAATGGCTTCAATTTAACACTAAGAACGTAAGATTTGGCCAAAAAATGAGGGATTTAGTATAAATTGAAGTTAAAACGGGTGAAAGGGGTGAGCTAAGGGTCTGGAGAACAAGTAAAAAGATAGCCAAAACTACGACGTATTTGTGCGTAACAAGTACTTAAATGGTAGGACCTAGGGGATTAAATGACGTCATTTAACTAGTCGCATTTAACTCCCCAGTAGAGAGAGAAAAAAGTGAGGTAGAAGGGCCATTTTGCCTTTACCCTTTTACAGTAGCAAAATCCCAGTAAAATGGTAGTAATTCAATCTTAATTCAAGTCTTAATAAATTAAAATGGACTAAAAACAATAATTGAACATGAATCAAGGCTAAGAACAATTAAAACACAACAAATTTAAAGAAAAGGGAATAAAACACATTAAAACCAAAAGACTAAGCTTTAAAACAAAAACACATAAACTCCTAAAATTAACTAAAAAAACACTGAAACCAAACTAAAAAACCACTCAAATGAAAATTTAAAACTAGAACACAAAACAATTAAGGAAAAATAAAAAAAGGAAAAAATAACTAGAAAGCACTTAAAAGCACTTAATGTAAAACAAAAAACAATTAACATAAACTAAAACGAAATAAAAGACTTAAGAAAAAAAACTTAAAAGACACACTAAACAAATTAAACACAAACTAAAGAGGCTGAATTAAGGTTCCAAATAGAGGCTTGTAGCTAAAAAACAAAACAAGCTAACAAAATGCTTAAAAGCACTTAAGAATCACACCCAAAAGCATACTAGACTAATCTTAAACCTAAAGCACAATTAATTATCATAAAAGGACTTAAATAAGGTTGGGTTGCCTCCCAAAAAGTGCTTTTTAAAGGTTTTTTAACTGGATTTTAAAGTTAGGGAATTTTTAAGTGGAAATCTAGCATAATATTAACTTCATACTTTCCACAAGGGAAAGTCAAGTTACCAAGGCACTTATACCACCTAAAGACTCTTCCATGAACTATGAATCATACTCGTGATGAAAATCTAAGTAAAACATTTTTTCATAGAAAAATACCATGTTAAATGATCAAGTATTGTAACTTTAGGCTCAGAAAAAAAGAAACAACTCCTAGAAAATCCAAGCTTTCTAATGGCATTTCACTTTCTGTAATCACAACAATCTCATCACAAGCTCCTAATTCATTGTCCTTTGATTAACTAAGAAACTTGTCCTCTCCATTAATGCTCTTTTCATCATGAATTTCACCCATATGACAAAGCTAAGGTTCCTACTTTAGAGGCTTCTAAATTATTCATAGGTTTGTCTACAATTTGAACAAATTAAACCATAAAGTCATAGAGTGAGTCATTGTCACCTTTCAAGGTTTCTTCAGAAGGTTCATATGCTTCATGACTAAAATTTTGTGTAGAAGACCAAGACTAATCTACAATTAAATCATTGCCTTCTTCACACATGGAATTCAAATTGGTCAACATTTCTACATAAGTGTCAAGATTGTCTAAGTCAAGAGCTTGATTGGCATTGATCCTTAAGATAGGAAAAGATGAGTATTGCTCATGATAAGATGATTCACATGGGTAATCATAATAATTCATTGAGTTAGGGGTATAAGGGTCGCTAAATTGATCATAATCACCATTGCCTTTATAATTCCCATCAACTTTAGGTTTATATAATTGGCGATCATGCCAATAGTCATCTTGCCTCCACATCTTTGTAATGTCTAAAACTAAACACTACAAGATGCTGCACCACTCAAACAACACATAAAGCAAACGCAAAAACAAAGAACATAAGAAACAAACAAAAAAAAGTACAAGAACATAATATAAACAATATTTACACCTTAGAGTAATTGACATCAATATATTCCTAATATCACACAATATTCAGCTCCTTAATAACGACGTCAAAAACTTGTTGGTGTTAATTTTTTATACTAATTGTCTCAAATAAATCAATCAATTAACATACAATTCCAATTCAAATCCAAACCAACATAATGGTAGTGTATAGGTCATAAGTAATAAAGTGAGCAAATTGAAGACTCCAAAATATCGAATCCATAGAGAACTGATTGTATGACTGCTAAGGCAATTATATTACAATTATCTAATGAATTCAAGAATTTTAAATTAAAAAGGGTTAGTTTACTCAAATTAAACTAAGAACACCTAAGAACTTTCCTAGCAATGTTATGGTTTCCAAATTGCTTAAAAATTATTTAAATGATTACTTAGCTTAAGATTAGGCTTCAAATGATTAATTCAGTTATAAATTGGATTGAAATGACTAACCTAGGGCCTCCACTAAATAAAAAAAAGATATGGTTAAGTCAATGCATTTTCTCTATCCATCCTAAATTGATCTTTAGTTATTTCATCAATAAATAGGCATTAGGTTTAATGTTTAATAAGTTCTAATCCTAAATTTGTATTCAATATTAGTGCCCTTATGATAATCAAGGTAGATTTCTTGGATGCTTGGATTAAATCACATTTTTTTACTGAATTTTTCAATGATTAAAGTAGAGAATGCCAGATCTTTAATCATCTTAAATAATAATTTAAGTGGACAAATAAAGATAAGCATTATGATATCATATAAACAAAGATTGACGTCCAATCATGTTATGGAAACTAAATCAATACATTCAAGAAATTGTCCTAATGTAGAGAATAGATTAAAACATTACAAACTACAAGAAATAATAGATCCAATCATTAAACACATTTCCTGCATAAATATGGAAAAAGGAGTAAGAAAACAAGTAATTAAAGGCTTAGATTAAACCAAATGATCCTTTAAATAGATAGGCAACCTTCAAGAACATTTACAAATCCCTAGAGTTCCTTAATACAACTTGAAAACACCAATAATAAAGTTGGAAAATAAAGAAAAAAGGAAAAATCTAACCTGGAAGGAAAAGAAGAAAAATCTAAGCTAAATGAATTGGGTGTTGTAGTCTATGTTAACTTGCAAGAAATTGGGTTTGCTAGCTTCATATATATGTCCTATGAAAGTGGGAAGCAACTCAAGTGGTAATTAAAAATATCTTGACAACTACTTAAATGATGCTTAAAGAACATCATAAGCACATCTTTTAAGTACTGACATTTGACTCCCAAAACTAATTAAATCATGAGGCTAGAGGAGTAAAATTTGGGTTGGGTATACCCTTCCATTTTGCTTCTACTTTAGCTCCTTTTCAATTCTTTTCTTAGATTTCCACTTTAATTTGTTGTTAATTTACGAATAGAACAACTCAAGATAAAAATTAAACCAAAGAACATCAAAACAGGGGATTAATTACATTAAAGGATCATTAAAATATATATGAATTAAGCAATTATCACGTATAATATGTGTTTCAAATTACGTAATTTGGTAGTCTATAGCTTCAAAATTAGGGATTTTTCCAATTTGTAGATCTTGTTACTAGATTACATTAAGTTGCTGATTTATTGATGAAAGTGGGATAGTTATTTAAATTTTTTCCTAACTACCAATTTTTTAAAATATATTCTATTTAAATCGATTCGAAATTTGTGACTTAATATATATTCAAAATTTTATAATTTTTTCCCTTTTATTGAAATTGTATCAAAATATAAGTTTTTAATAAAATTAGATGTGAATGCGAGCTTTTACATATATAAGATGTCTTGATTTTACTTAAGAAGGACATATTTGATTATATTGGCTCTTTTAAAGCAAACATGCACAATGTCTTATAGATTTGGACATTTATTCTTTATTAAGTCTTATGGTTGTCATTCTAAAAAAAATGTTTTATTATTATTTATAATGAAAATTTGGATTGCTTGATACATTTTTTAAATTCTTAAGGCATTGTAAGTTTAGAGGTGGACTAAGTTCTAAATTGTAAGTACCTTGTGTTTTCTTCCAAGTTGTGTTATTCAATATTTTAGAGCATTGAATTGCATTTTTTATCCACTTTGAGGGTTTCTAACACAACAAAAAATAAATTCCTAATATTAACACAAAATAACTTATAAACAACAATGAATTTTGAACTTATGTTTAAGAATAATCCAAAGTTAATCTCTCTTCGTTTCTAGAGAGATGAGCTCCTCCTTCTCTCTTCCCTTTTCTAACCATAGCTTTCCATTTCGTTGACTCTCTCCTTACTCTCTACAACTCACCATTCCCACCCCTAAAGCCTTCTCCATTCTAATTTTCTTCTAGGTTTTACATCTCTATGAGTTCTTTCTCTCTACTTTAGCCTTTGGTCTTTCTATCCTTTCTGCTACAGACTTCTCTATGGAAAAATCTAGGGCATTTTGGTATAATTTCTTTTCTCTTTTACTATTGTTAATAATAGTAACTTGAACTCTCCAGGCTAGAGTTTATTTCTGTAAAAAATGGTGACTGGCTTCTGTTCACTTGATTGTACCTTGACCTTTTCACCATTGAAACCTTTTTCTGACTCTGTGTCCTAACCTCCATCAATTGGACTCATCTAAATATTGACTATATAGGAGCTTATCTATAGTTCCTCTTCCTCTTATTTTTTCCTAAAAGAGAATTTAAAAATAGGTTTTTGAGGACTTTAATGCAATTATTAGCTTCAAATATAGTGCTCTACTAAACATTAAAGGGAAACAATTGGTTACCCCACCTTCAAATTTTCTTGAAGTAAGAGCAAGTAAATAACAAAATTAACTGATAGATTTCTTTTTAGATAAGAGATCTGTAATTCTTATGTTATCTATTTGCGCACAAGATAAATGGTAAAAAATTTGTCTCATAAAATTTAATGAACTAGACCTCTTCCATCTCAAGTTCTCGAGTAATGGAGCAATTCAGGGATTTCCAAAAAAAAAGGCCCCCAACACTTTATATTTTATCATTTCTTTTTTTAAAAATGGAACCCTGGTCTAAAACTTGATCAACTAAAAAATAAATGGATCCCTTTTTATATCATTTTTTATAAAGTGATCCTAGAATACTAGACTACCATATGAATAAGCTATATTAAAAGCTATATAGATAAATCCTTATGCCTTGATGTGCACGTAAGAAGTATTAAATGTGTGCGATATGCTAGAATGTGTGTTAGGTTAGAATAGACTAGGAATTATCTAAATCCATTCCTATATTTAGGTTGGGTAAAGGTATTTCATTTTTATAGGACATAATTCCTATTTCTTATAGTGAGAAATCCAACTGCCAATAAAAAACAAAAAATTATAAAAAAGCATGATGTGAAACAGGTAGGAATTTCACCATAAGATGCTATCTTAAGGTTACTAGGAGAAATTCCTTAAAGGTGGGAGAATCTTCAATTAGTTAATATATAAGTTGAGACCCATTTGACCAACTACATGAATAAGAGCCTTTCATAATGTATGGAGGATCTGTCCCAAGGACAACTAAATAGGGAATATTGAGAGTAAAAAATACGGAATTAACCCTTTTTGGAATATACTTGATTACTTGCTTATGCTACTTAGATTCCTAATAAGGTGCAATCTCCTAGTTCCATACTAATAAAGAGTACTAAATAGGACCTTTCAACATTACTTAAAGGATAATAAACTCCTACTTATAGCCTAAGAGTAATTGAAAAAAAAAAAACCTATATGATATGGGAGGAGAGGGATAATTGGCTAAGAGGCCTTTAGAGCAATAAATTGGAAACCATCCTGTAAATAGCCAATTGTTGAGTAGTTCAGAATCTACTGTGTGATCTTTACAGGATACTTAAATCCTTAATGAAGTGCAACCTCTTAATCCTATACTAATTTCTAATAATGGGGTAATTCCAGCAATGCTTATAGCTCAACAAACTTCTTCTCATGGCTTTGGAGTGTATTTAAACTACTAAAACCTAGGGACCTAAGGAGATGAAGAATTTCAAGTACCCTTTAGAAGTAAATAAGCTACAAGGAATAAGGTTAAATGTCATAATCCATATCAATGGCATTTTAGTATGGAATGTGAGAGGACTTAATTGGTCTTTAAAACAACAGGTACTTACAGGCTTTATGAACTCTATTAAACCTGACATCATTGGACTTTTTGAAATTAAACTCAAAGAATTGCAATTTGAGAAACCATGGTTGAATTGGAGAATTATTATTATCCATAGATTTCACTTCAATAGAAGAATTACAATTGCTTATATGCCACACATTATTTAGGTAATGGATACCTATTCCTTTAACTAATTCATTCTCATATATGCATTAGTAATCCCTACTCAGATGAAGTTTAACATCACTTTTGCTTATGCTACTAACTAGCATTTTTAAAAGAATTGATCTATGGAATAACCTCAAAGGCATCAAAACAAACTTAAAAACTTCTTGAATAATGTTAGGTGAATTTAATGCTACACTACATAGTTCTGAGGTAGAGGGTAGATACAGCTTAGCTAAACCTGGTAAGGAATTTCGAAACTATGTAATACAATTAGAGTTGACTAACATGAGGTGGAAGGGAGAATTTTTCTCCTAAAATAACAAATAGCTTCACAAAAGGATTAAAATCAAAAGTTTCTATAGGGCTTAAGTGAACTCCTAAAGCTATCAAGCTTATAGCTCAATAATACTTCCAAGGCATTCTAGGTATTGAGGGATAATGTAACCCATCTTTCTAAGAGTTTAAGAACTTTATCTTAAATAGAAATACTATTGATTAAACTCAAAATTTAGCTAGACCTATGCTTAGAGATGAAATTATGCAAGCAGCTAGAAGTATAAACCCCAATAAGGTCTCTAGGTTGGATAGGTTGAATGGTTTCAGAAAACTCGAGATCTTATAAGGCATATAACTTGTAAGACTTTGTAGAAAATTTTCACCTATTACAAGCTGCTTAAATCACTTAATCATACCTACATCACACTTGTCATTAAGCTCTAAATTCTACCTTTTGAATAGATTAGCTAAGCTTAAACTAATTTTTTCAAATCTCATTGATCCATTATTGGCTGAATTTTTTTAAAGGAGTCTAGGTAATGATAAATTAATATCTCTAGAAAAAACAAAGAATTCTAGAGGAGGAACACTCCAGAAAGTTGTGATCTTAAATTATCCTTTAATGAAGCCTATGATTTAGTGCATTAGAGATTTATTAAGCACTTTATGTAGCTTATGGAGTTTCTATAATTTTTTGTAAAATGGTTGTTGAAATTAAATAACTCTACTTCATATAGTATTCTAATTAATGGTGAAACTACAAAGATATTTTCATGCAAAATTGGAATACAATAGGGGGATTTTTTATTCCCTTACCCATTTACCATCTATATAAAAAACCTATTTGTTCTACCCATTAACGGCCCCCTTAGAGGGTGCTGTTGACTGAAGAAAAGGGGGCTATTGAAGGGTTCAACACTTGACCTATAACAACACCTTGAGAGGGTGCCGTTGTAGGATGGCATGGTGCCGTTGTACATAAAGTCAATAATTTCAGCTCCAAATCTTGAAGATTTCAAACTTGGCATGATCCTAATTAATTCCATTGTCTGATAGCACATGTGGGAGGTCTAGGTTGTCTGTATAGACCCAAGAAAACTCTAGAAACACATAGAGAGTTAAAAAACTTCAAATCAAACTTAGTTAGAGAAGCTCTTGCTTCTCTCTTATTTTCTCTTTGATAGTTTATGCTTAAAACACTTGTATATCGACTTTTTGATTGTATTTTGAGTTGCTTTTTGTTGGAGATTAAAGCTAAGACATAGACCTGAGTTTCTAAATTGTCATAGGGGGTTTTCTAACTCAAATCATTCATTATATTCTCCTATTATTCAGATTAATCAAAGTTCTTGTCCTTATGTGCATATCCTTGAATGTTCTTTGATTTTCTTGCTAGATCTTGTGGATTCAGAAGCTATATTGATTTCCAGATCAAGGTAAGAAGTTCAAGACTTGTCCAGAAGCTTTCTAAACACATTTTGTAACTTCTAAACTACTTTATTAAGCTCATATTT